>JARHVA010000314.1:1387500-1582500 GCA_037957365.1 Torreya grandis
GATTTTGATCTTAATGAAAATCAACTTGAAGACATAATTTCAAGAAAAATGAATGCAGGATCAGGTAAGTATGAAGGAAAACTTCCTTTCAAATATTTTTTCTATGGTAAAGTTGGTCATTTTATATCTAGATGTCTAATTGGAGACAAGGTTGAACAAAAATAAGCTTATAAATAATCTCATGAGGATGAACACAAGAAATATGAGGGTCTTAATAATTACATAAAGTTATTCAATAAGAAAAATGGAAAGAAGGAATCATACAAAGTTAGTAAGAGCCTTTACCATAAAAAAGAAATTAACTCATCTATAGAATAAGAATTAAACATATCTGAAAATGATGTTTCTTTTCATAATGAGGACATGGATACATTATTCATGGGTCTTAATGATGATGATGATGATGATGATGATGATGAAGGTGAATGTTGTTTAAGCAAATATTTATTTGGTGGAAATAACATAGAGGAAGAAGGTGAAAATGTCACTCTTGAAGATAAATATGTAGATACTGTGGAAGAAATGAAGATACTACAAGGAAAAAATAGAAAACAATATTCATTGATCAAATCTTATGAGTAAAAAATTGGACTCTTTGATGGAAGGCTGATTAAAGAAGTTAAGGAGCATTATGAGATCACACAACAACTTGAAACTTAGGTTTTCACTCTTAATGAAGAAGTAAAGAGTAAAGATGAAGAGTGTATCATGTATCAATCAAAGATAAATTCTTTGTAGATAAAAATAAATCAAGCTATGAGCAAAGATACATATGATGATTTAAATAGTAAGGATGAATTGATGAAATATATTAAATATATGAAGATTGAGAATAAAAAGAACAAATAGATGATGTCATAAATCAAGGACTATGAAGAAAAATTTAGTATGTTTGAGGCAAGAATGAATGATGACACTAGGGAACATGAAGATATTATCAAGCATCTCATTGGTCAATTGAAAACTATGTATACAATCCTAAAATCCAAATAAGATGAGTACTTAAGGTATTTAACTGAAATTGAGTCATTAAAATCTAAGTTAGACAAGACATATTGTAATGTGAAGTCATTTATGAAGTTTGAAAAGAACTCAAATGATATTGACAATATTTTGAGTAGTCAAAATATTGTAAGTGATAGAACTGGTCTTGGATACAAATAAGAACAAAAGCATGTAACTCAAGTCAAGATATAGGATGATGTGAACAAGGATAATTAGACTTTTAAGATCAATCATCAGTCAAGGAATGAAGGCATTAGTAGAATGAAGACAAATCAGATCAGACAACCAAATTCTATGAAGTATGCAAATTTCAATGGTCATTATTACTCTTACAATCATTTTCATCATAGGTAAAAATATTATAAAATATACTCAAGAAATGAATTTGCATAGAATTATGATCAAGATAATTTCAAGAATGAAGAAAATCATCACTCAAAGTAGTCAAAAGGTTCATAAGGAAAGAATGACATCTTTTACTACAAGTGTCAAGGGTTTGGTCATATTGTAAAGTTTTGTATTATCTTCATTAGGAGACCAAATGATCAGGTATATGAATGAATTCATGAAACTCAAAGGAATCATAATATATCTCAATCATAATGTATGTACAATATGAGAAACCTCATTTCTTTCAAATACATGAGAGTGGTCACATAACTAGGTTCTACAAGAATAATGAATATTCTACTTCAAAGATTATCAATACTATCATGAAGAGGAGTTAAAGTGAATGGAGGCCTAAGTAGGTAAATGAAAAATAGAATCAAAATAGATTATTTTTAATTCTAGAATAGGGAGAAAGTTCAAGTATCAAGGAACAAGCCTTATTTTCCCAAATAGACAAAGAAATCAAGAAGGATCCTAAGATAAAAGAAAAGAATAAGGTTGAGAACTCATTTAAAAATAATATGAAGATGAGGAAAGACTGCAAGTCAAGTAAGAGCATGGAGATGTGGGAGTCTTCTAATTTTTGGTATCTTTAGTCCCTCTATGATAAGGGGGCATCTCTACCTATGCTTCTTAGGAAACATATTTTTGTATGGAATCAAGTATGTGTGCTCTAGGTAATGATCAAAGTGGTAATTAGTATATATCTTGAAGGCAAAAGGTAAGAAAGAGATTATGAAAGATAAGATTATTGATGAATGACTTTGAAGAGGTTGATTAGTCAAAAAAATGATAAGTAATTTTAAGACAAGTATATCTTTTGAAGAAGTATTTGGCTAAGGGGGAGCTAACTTTGATAGCTTGTGTGGCTTGAATAAGATGTGCATGATGTAAGGGGGAGCATATGTGAAGATGCCTAAGTCATGATAGAATTGTGAAGATGTCTTCTATAATTGTGATTTTAAGAAGATTGATATGATAAATTGATCAAAACAAGTCATGTATTTTGACAAAGTATTCAATCTTCATGCATGAGAAAATAAGAGCTTGTGAGTTATATAGGTAGATAGGTCTAAGGATAAAAGAATCCCAAATATGATATGAGATGGAGCTTGTTGTTAGTGGAAAATTTATAAGCTATGTGAGTAAGTTTTTAGGTCTGAGGATCAAAGAAGTCCAAGTTTAGATTGGTGTGCATATCAAAGGGTGAATAATTAATTCATATAAGGATGTAATTATCCTGAGCATCTTAAATAATTTTTGCATACATACTTAATGTTGAGGAAGAGACCCTTTGAATTAATATAAAAGGGAGAGAAAATTTAGAATGGAGTTTAAATGAAGTTTTTGTTTAAATGAAGTCATTCTGAGGGTGTTTTACCATCAATGATAAAGGGGGAGATTGTTGAGCAAGGTCATTGATGTTAGGTTATCATTGATGTCAAAGAGAGAATGATTCATAAGTACATTAATTAAAAAGTGATTAGTTTGATATCTTGGAGAGATATGGCACATTTTCAAGTCTTTAAGGATAAAGAATAAGTTATGAGGCATCTATAAATGTCTAGGTGATGTTTTGGTGTGTCAATTTATCATTTGAAATGAGAAACTTGTATATTATAGATTAAAAGAAGCTAGATCATCATAGACCATCATGTAGACATGAATAAAACATCAAATTTGTACATTTATTTCAATTACTCAAAAATTCAACAATGGTCAAAGGTTTTCATAGAGATGTTGTCTATAATGCCAAGAAGGTACCCTAAAGATTTGGAGTCTTAAAGTGTTTTCTAGTTTGAGATATAAATTTTTAAAGTTTCTCTTGTAGACTGTGTTGAACTAGAGACCATCAATTTTTATCTTCATTAAAGTTTGAAGTCAAATTATCTAGACATATCCAATGGTGAGCATTAATTAGATCAAGATCTAATGGAAAGTGTTTTATCAAACTAGATAATGATCCAACGACGCACATGATATTGTTCGAAGTGATCTAACAATGCATATTTAGTCAAAATATCAAAAATTTGTCAGAAGATGCATGAGGCTACCAAGTGGTAGAAGCTCATTGGAGGCAATAAGTCAATGTGTGTAGAAGGTACGCAGGGATGCCAAGTGGAATTATCATGGGAGTGAGGAGATAAGATCGACAATGAACATTATAATATAAAGCTAAGGATAATCCATAGAAATCAATATAACATGTTTGTCCATAGTTTATAGGAAGCATGAGATGACGTTAAGGTGTTCGATGTTTAATGTCTGAATAGTGACCATTAGAATTTAAATATTCAAAGTAATGAGGGAAAACTAGTGCTCAATTTTTGGGATATATATTTCGATCTAGGATGAATTTATTGATGCATTAAAAAGTAAAGTTGTATAGGACTTCAAGGTGTTTCCAGAGCATCTAGTTAAAAGGTCTAAATTTTTGTATAATCAAAGTTATGGAGCTTCAAATTTGACTATTTATTTATTCATGGTGTTTCTATGCACAAAATATTATTTGAGCAAATTATACTTTAGCATAAGAGTGTTTTGGTAGGAGTAATCACTTGAAGATTTCTTATGGGTCATATGGAGTGGACATATGTATTTAAAACTGATCTTATGTTCTTAATTTTCTCAATGAAGTGCTAAATGGGTGAATAGGTCTCCATGAGACCTATAAGGGCTAATAAGGCCTAATTAAAAGACATAAATACTTAAGTGTGACCCATGGATGCTATGCCTAACTTGTGAGGATGGTATTAAGCTTTGTGTTAGCTTGTTAGATGTCCGAATGGTTAAGGCAAGTATTATGGCCAATCTAGATGGTGATATTCATGAAGACTCTATAAATAGTGGATACCAAGGCACTGGTTTCTAAATTTGTATGTGAATGTGTGAGAGAGAAGAATATAGAAGACAAGGAAAGAGAGTGTGCTTAGTGGATGGACTAAATTAAAAAATAGATTGAGGATGAGCAAAGAATACTATAGAGATCCAAAAGGGTATTTTGGATGTATTAATTATATGAGAAAGTTTGTATGTGTGGATGAGTTGAAAGAAAGTTATTATACATTGTGTCTCCAATCAGATTGGTCTATGATAAGAATTTTGGAGTTGTTGATATAATAAGGTGTTGTGTGGGTGATCAACATCTAGAACAAGTGGGTGTTTGTTCATACATAAGGGTGGGTACTCTTTGTGAAGTGGGTGTTTCACTAAAAGGTCTCATGTTTAAAATCATATTATAAGACAAGTAGTCCATGTGTTTGTAGGCTTGAGAGTGGGTTTTAATCCCCAATAGGGTTTCCCATGTAAATATTGTGTTATGTATGTGATCTTTCATCATCTTGCTTATTCATTATTATGAACATCTTGTATGCTTTATGAATTCTTATGTTCATTGATTAAGAGTTTTAAAGGATTGTATTTAAAGTTTTAAATATCTTACATCATTGATTCACCCCCCTCTCAGTGATTATACCTCTAACAAATATAGTTTACCCAGAAGTGGGAGAAAATGGAATGATGAATAGAATAGAATAATAAGAATTGATCAATGTGAATGATTTATTTCTACCTACTAATGTAGAGATGTTCATCCTAATTAGCATTTTTATAACTATAATGGTTAATGGGTTTATTTGATCAATGGGTAGGAGGATTTATGAAGGTGAATAAGGAGAAGTTTACACATCACCATTTCTTGTAATCTCTACTAACTAATATTTGGTCTATCATGTGATGGTATGTATCATGATATAAAAAACCATGATGGTCTTGCCATAATATGCATATAGACTGACTCTAGATCTAATAAACAATTAAAAAAAGACACCAATGATAAAAAACATGATGACATTATTAATTTATGAATATGTATATAATGAATAACAATGCACAAGGAATCACCTAGTGAACACCTATAGACCAAGTCAAGGCACAACAATGAAAGAAAATAAAAGCAAATAAAATCATCCTATAATTTAACCAAGTCAATACCTATGTGTGAAGGCTTAATGGAATGATAAATAGATGGCATCACCAAGCAAGGCTATATGCAAGGGAAAAATATGTAGGGACAAGATATCCCAATATGATTTTCATGCTTTGGTTTTTCCCCAATATGACCAAATCTACAAACTTGGCCTAAGTGTACAAATGGCATGGTACCCCTAAGCAAGGATACATGTAAAAGGAATGTTACACCCCCAATGGCTATAGAATGGATTGGAACCAATAATGTATTTTCCCCAGTAGGGTATATTGAGGATGGTTGACTAGGTTTAGATAAGATAAATGTTTCTAGATTTTTGGGTTTTATATCTCTTTAGGAGATTATAAGTCAATTTTATAATTTTTAGGATTTTTAAATGTTTTGAATGTCTTTGTAAATTTTTTTGGGGTACCTTAAATCATTAGAGATTGAAATATTATGGCTCATAAAATAGAGAGATCATTGGTTTAGATTTATCATAAAATGGTGAGAGCATGGGTTAGGTTGCTCATAAAATGATGAGAGCATGACAAACTTAAATTAATCATAAAATGGTGAGAGAATGGAAATGGGTGACTAATATGACCTTAATGTGAATTGAGAACTACCTACCTAGTCCCAAATGAGACCTCAATTCATTGTAGTTCCACCTTAAGGTGGAAGAATCCAACTAGGTAGCAACAAGTTCATGAATTAAGAAAATGACATAGTATAGGATAGGAATGGCAAGGTGATGCAATGATGCATGGTAAAGGTGTTTCTCTTAATTTTCCCACAAGAATTTATAATTGTAAAATGACATAGGTCAATGACACTAATATTCCCAAAGGAAATTATAATTAGTATCACTAGTAATGCAATAGAACATGACAATCATTAAAGAATGCAATTATTAAACCACTTTCATATGGTGCCTAGATACTGCCTATTTATAGAATATTGAATCAACTATTTAAACTTCATATAAATACACTTGCTAAATGTGCTTGAAGAACTAATGGATCAGAACCAAGGTAGAAAAGGGTGGGTAAGGGAGGGTAAAACAATGGTAAATAATGAAGGTATGGAAGGAATGGTATATGGTATAGTATAAGGAAGGTGATATCAAGATAATTAGTTATAATGATAATAAGGTTTCCCCTAAGTGACAAGGTAAGGTAAATGGTAGGGTAAAATGTAAGGTACAGTAAATTATTTTATTATTCCTACTTATATGTAGATGTATGTCCTGATCAACGTATGATATAATAAGAATAATCAATTGTTTAAATTGGTAACCCACAACCCTCTAAATAACTACTCTATCAAGAACCTACTGCTAGTTTAGACTTCAATAACTTGTTGTGATCTTTGTTGGTCATTTATTTTATTTCCTCCAAACTTAGAGATAACATGTCTTCATAACCTCAATAAAGAAAAGTATGGCCAATGATGGTAAATAAGGAGAAATATTGGTTGATAAGTCTAATTTGGTAATGTAATATAGGTATGGAATGAATAAATGGATCATAATGAAATATATAATGCTTGGGTAATAAATTATGATTTGGATTTTTAGGCACACACAATGTTTTTGATTCTAAATTCATCATAATTTTAGTTTTGGTGGGGCCAAATAATTCTAAATATGCTCTCTATAAGACCACTAACTTTTTTTATTATTTGGGCCTAAGAGTAGATTCTATCTAAATATGGTATATAATGGAAGCTATACTGATGTTATCTTTGATAATGTCTTCATCAAGTAGCGAAGAACTGTTGTGCTTAGCTATTGGTGCCTCGAAGAGGTTTTCACCAATAAAATTATATTGATTATCCCATGGTGCCTCCAAGAAGGTTTTAGTAAGGAATGTTGACTTTTGACTTTTATTGTCTTATAATGCCTCAAATAGGGTTTCACTAAAAGATCCTAAGTTTGGACTTTGATTACCCCTTAGTGACTCTAAAAATGTTTAACTAGGAGATTATTCTTATTTTACATGAATGTGGTTTTAGTCCCCCTAATATTCTACAACTGATATATCAACATGGATGAAATTCAATAAGGCGTGATTCTATTTATCCTAATCTACACTTTTGGGAGGTGGAATGTCAATATAATCACTATGTTGGTTAGTGTTAATGGAATGTGGAATGATAATGTATTGGGAAGATGCAACACAATCCTCATAGAATATATTAGGAGAACTTGTGTTGATGTTTGTTGGGTGAATATTTTGTCATCAACTAACTGATGGTAAAATGGGGATATCAGCCACAGCATAAGGGAGATTTTACACCACGAGGAGTATGGCTTTACCAGATCAGGACGAGGTAAATCTCTCCTCTCATCAAGGGGAGGTTCCCTATCAATATTTACGTGCTATAAGTATGTATATAATAAAGCAGAAAATAACACATGGGGGTGGTAAAACAGCATCTACTTCTCTTCTTTTAGAAGTAATGTATGTAGGACGAAAGAGGAAAATCCCTGGTCTAAAGATAACAACACTCCTCTTCTTTCAGGAATGGTATCAAACGAAGAGCAAGAGATTACCTGAAGTAACAAAGTCACAAGAACGCTCACGCAAGCGCAAAGTCTTCCGTAGCTTCTCCACAGATTCGGAACAAGTATAACCGTAGAATGAAGTGAAGCACAAAGTCTTCACCTGAAACTACAAAAGATAAAAGAATCTCAAAAGTAAAAGTAGCACAAAGTCTATCTTCTACCCTCAAAAAGTGCCCTTAGATAATATCAACACATTCACTTTGCTTATTAAGTCAGATAAATAAGAGGTTATCAGGAAAGAGTACATAAGAAACTATTTCCTAGATGACACAGATAACTTCAATACAAAGTCTGAAATCACTTGCTTCTCATTCATTTGACAAAATCTGATTTACAAATTTGAGCACAAAGTCTCAAAAGTTGCTTCAATTTTAGCAGAGTGTTTGCTCTCTATTTTTCCAAGAAGATTTACAAATGAGGTCTCCACTATATATAGGGAGAAAATCCTCAAAAACAAAAAAATAATAAAATATAAAATATCTTGGTCAAAGATGACTCATCTTTGACTTTTAGATATTTTCCAAAATATTTTATTCGTAATTACATTTTACAAAATTGCATGCATTCTGTAGAAAATAGAAATGCATAAGGATAGAAGAAGAAAGAGAGAAAGTGTCAATTCTTACCACTAAACTTCTTCAGATGAGCATCGTACATGGTGATTGATGCCTGGATCCCGATGCTATCCGGTGCAACTGCATGGTTAGAGACGACCCTTGCTCTGATCAATGCGTCTTTTAATGCTGTGATGGCTTTATAGTGGCCAGTTAACCTGGATCTTAAATTTTCCAGAGTCAACTGAGCGTCCAGAATGCTATCAACCGAAGTTATTGAAAAAGACGCTCCTTTGAAATCCTTATGGATCATCCCTTCAAAATTCTGAATCATTTCGTCTGCTGGAAGGAACTGATGATCCTTAGAGGTCAAGTCACAGGGTAGCTCTTCTAATTTGTTCAACAAGCTCAGGTCACTTTTATCACTAGCTTCTTTAAAAGCTTTGAGATCATCAATTAGATCTTTGAGTACCTGGATCCTAAAAATCATCGTCTCTTTGACCTCAACATATGAATCCTTGTTGGGGATAACTCCGATAGATATCAGGGTACTCTTTTTTAGGCCTTCCATTTCCTTCCATCTCCCGAGATCTTTCTCCAAGCCATTAATCTCTTGAGAGGTGAGAGAAACAAAACTGTCTACTTGAGCCTTCAATCTCTTCATTTTCCCTGTTCTTTCTACAACCTCAGACAGCAGAGAGATTCCTTGATTGTGTATCCGGTCAATGTATTCCTCCATTACTTTTCCCCTTAAATAAGTCTTTTCAGCTTTCTGAATAACTGAATCATCCACTGAAAAGGCCTCTGGAGTTGCTGACTCAGGTGGGATGGTGAATCTCCTGATTACTGCCGTTAACTGCTCAGCCTTGGCTTTATAAAAATCTTTCATCTCTTTTTCTTTGTCAAATTTTTGGACCATAATGTCCATTGCTGACTGAAGGTCACTCTTCGCACCTTCGTGTGTAACCTTGCCTAGTTCAACACGAGAAAAGGAATAACTGCTCATTTCAAAACCTTCAAGGGTTGCATCCTGTGGGGGTTTGGCAATTTCCAAAAATTTTTGACCCTTTTCCTCGACCAACTTGGAAAGGATCTTTGGTTTCTTGGGAGCCTTTGTTCTGGCCGGCACAATCTTGCCGAAATCGAATTCTTCTGGGGAGATGGCCCTTTTCTTTCTCTTTAGTGTGAAAGAAGACATCCACGGCGGGAGAGAAGTTCCTGTTGTAATAATAGTTGCTTCTGTTGGTGTCACGGTAGCGGCCTCCACGCTACTAGTGGTGACAGTAGTGGTAGTTGGAGTGACCAGTGAGACTGTGTCAACTGTTGATTCAGGATTAGGCACCGGGCTTGATGGCAGGTTGAAAGATGGAGATGCTAAACTTGGGATGGATGCAAAAGAGCGAGGGGAATCTACTGAAGGATCTTGTGGATCACCAAAAACCACCTTGGAAGGAGAAGCAGCACCGGAAGATGGAACGCTAATGGGAGAGATAGGGGAAGTGGGGACCGAAGGAGATTGATGAGGAGGAGAGGGACCCTGGATCGGCCGTACATGCTCCGTTGAGGTTGGAGACCCAACACCTGGTCGTTCTGAAAGTTGTTCTGTCGACCCTATTGGTTGAGCTGCCTGTATCTCGGGACTTCGTTCTGTGGTTCCTTCGACTGTTGCTTCAGGTTTTTGTTCTGACCTAGGTTTCTTGGATACAAAGACGATCCTAGGCTTGTGAGGTCTAGAAGATGAAGGGACGTCATCTTTGTTCTTGGTTCGGCTTTTTGCCTTTCTCTTCATCTCTGCTTGATATTCGGCCTCCGACCCTGTAATGAATTCTTTAAGGGTGATTCCATTTGCTGCCAACCAACTATTGGTGTTAGCCAATACTGGTTCGAATCTCTTCCTTAGAGAAGTCAGCTCTTTTTGAGACCAGTTGATCGGAGGAAGAGGAGAACCAGCGACCTCTGTCAGATATCTGTTGTTCACTATATTTCCATCATCAATCAATCCTGAAGGGATCTCTGCAAGCCTGAGGTACTCTATTTGATCTAGCGTGAGGCGGCAATAGTCCATCTTTCTTATCTCTTCGGCTGTCCTTATATCTACCCAGATGTCCTCAATCATAGGCTCGTGAAACTGAGTCTTCCTTCGAATCGTCTCCCTAACTCCTCTGTAATCAAATTTTTCCCGTCTTTTGAACGGTTTGATGGTAACCATCTGCATCTCTGTTTCCATAACCTTGGCTTTAGTTGATGTAGTAATGGAAAATCTGCCAATCTGGATAGGAAACTTGAAACCAGGTCTCTTAAGCTCCATCTGTTTTGAGTGTACGATGGCCAGTTGTCGGCAAAGCTCCATTAGAACCAACCTGTCTGAAGGGAATCTGGGGAGCATATAAGGGTATCCTTGGAAGAAACCCACCCATAGATAAGAAAATGTAGGGAACTAGAGGAACATGCAGCCAAAACTGTTCACTACTGTCCAAGCCTCGTCTGACATCCTCTTCTGCTCCAGTTGAGGATCGAAGAGACATAGAAATACGGCAAAGAATGCGTCATTCACTCGCCTGAAATGACGTGCGAGCCTTGAAGTGTCAGCTACGGATAGTATGAATAGACCGGGGTGGTCTTCCTATCCCCCTCTGTGGTTAGGCCCGAGAAAGATCGCATGGCAGCAGCTATGTAGACCAGGTACGAGGTCATGTAGAATTTGAAGGAGGTTTGTACCCTAGTCAGCTGCTCGTGAATAGCGTTGCTGATCTGTTCTCCCCAGAAGATGACCTGTTTGCCTTGCAAAATGATCTTTATGAATGGATACATCCATTTATGGAATTGCGAAGAAGATGGGAGGCCCCGTACTCTGCTGAGAAGGGTGATTAAGTCACCAACTTCCTCAATGAAGTCACTTCTGGAGAATCTTTTCGGCCATCTGGATAGGCTGGTCCTTGGGGTTTTTAACCACTTATGGTTTATGACCCTCTTTGCCCTCTCGGGGTCTTTGTCATATTCCCTCTGCGCATTCTCAAAGTCGATCTGGGTCACTTCGGTGGTTGGCGGACACAAAAAGACTTTGTCGATAAATTCGGGGTCCAACCGAATGATCATGTTGCCACTGGCGTCTGAGACTGATCTGGTCTCTTTGTCATAGAAGTGCACGCATTGAAAGACAAATTCTGCATGATGAGCTGCTACTAGGAAGGCGGCCACCAGGTGGATGTTACTCTCGATAATCCTCATTATCCCAGTGCTGGGATTGGTCGCTTTGGTTCGTACCAGGAATTCGGCCATATCTACGTGACCGATCTCAGTGTCTCGAATGTCATCGACATTCGAGGTAATCGCTGTGAGCGGAAAGATGCCCTGGTATCTGTATTTCATCTTTTTGGCCTTTGAAGGAGATGCTTCCGTCATGGGGGACGATCTCATTTGAACGGAGGCAGGCGTGCAGGAGCTTGCTGAAGGAGCTGCAGCCATAGTCGAAAGGAGAGTGAGAGACGGGGAGAGCAATTTAAGTGACAAAGGCTATAGGAGGTCACTTAAATAGGTTAGGATGGGCTAAGAGACGGAAAATGAGGAAGAAAAAGCTCGAAAAGGACAACCCCGAAAAAATCCAGGAGTTAAAAAAAAAAGGAAGAAAAAGAGCAGGGGCGGCGAAAATCACCGCCCTTGCAAGAAGAGAGCAGGGGCGGCGAAAATTGCCGCCCTTGCAAAAGGGAGTAGAGGCGGCGAAAATCACCGCCCTTGCAAAAAGAGAGCAGGGGCGGCGAAAATCACCGCCCTAGCAAGATGAGAGCATAGCGGCAAAGAAATGCCGTCCTTGCTTGAGGAAAACAGGGGTGGAACGACGGCAAGGAAATGCCACCATTTCGAGGCCGTGGAAAAGAAAAAGCAAAAACAAACGAAAAATAAAAACGAAACTTAAAAACAAACCCTACCTGGAGGACGCGCACGCCACGAAGTCGGATCCGCGAGTTGGCACATCGCAAAGTTGCTTGGATCGCTCAGGTGCAAGAGGTATGGTGAGAGGAGGAGGCAGTGAGAAGAAATGAGGCCCAAAACGGTTTATAAAGGTTGAAAAACCAACCCCAACCACCCGGTGCCCAGGGCCATTAATGCCCTGCGTGAAAAACGATGAAGTGCAGGGGCGGCGATTTTTGCTGCCCTTACAGAAAAAATGCAGGGGCGGCGATTTTCGCCACCCTTGCAGAAAGAGTGCAGGGGCGGCGATTTTTGCCGCCCTTGCAGAAAAAGTGCAGGGGCGGCAATTTTCGCCGCCCTTGCAGAAAAAGATAAGGCAAGATGAAACTGACAAGTTTCGTAGGGGGTCGTTTGCAAAAATGAGCAAAGCTCATTTTGGGAACAACAGCTGGCTCCTGTTGGGGAACTTCTGCTCAATTGAAAGGATTAGTAGAAGCAGAAACCAGTCTCTAAGTGCCTTCATCCAAGCCACTGGGCTACGGAGTCGAGCGAAAGAAAAAAGATAAAAAGAAAAAGAACTGCACATATTTACAAATGGACTCATCCAAGCTTCAAGGGTTGAAAAGCTTTAGATGCTACCCATTATGAGGTAGTGTAAACGGCGTTCCATCTTTATACTCCAGTAAAAAGCT
Source organism: Torreya grandis (assembly GCA_037957365.1). Lineage (NCBI taxonomy): Eukaryota > Viridiplantae > Streptophyta > Pinopsida > Cupressales > Taxaceae > Torreya > Torreya grandis. Next base: position 1,400,587 of record JARHVA010000314.1, read on the forward strand.
AGCTTCGCCACAGAGCTGTCGAATGGTGAACGGACCCCTCCACAGAGAGTCAAATTTGCCGTGCATCCCTTTTGGTTCACGCCGTTTGTCCCACAACAAGACTTGATCTCCGACTTGGAACTCACGCGCCTTAGCTCTTTTATCGAAAAGTGCCTTTACCCGGTTCTGGTGCTCTCTGATCTGATCTGCCACCGTAACTCGTTGTTCATTCAGCTCCATCAGATACATGATACGCTTGTCCACTGAGCCTTCAAAGGTCGAATCTTCGATTGCTCTAGTTAACCTGAGTGCTGGTAGTTCAAGGGTGATGGGGATTTCAGCATTTCATCCATATAAGAGTTGGAAAGGTGACATACCTATAGCTCTTTTAGGCGTTATCCTGTCGGCCCATAAAGCATCATACAAAGCTTTGTGCCATGTTCTCTGATTGTCGTCCACCAACTTTCTGATGATGGTGACCAGGTTCTTGTTACTTGATTCCACTTGTCCATTCCCCTGGGGGAAATAGTCTGAAGTGTGAGACAAAGTAATCCCATAATGGAAACAAAATTGAGTGATTTCATGTGACGAAAAGCAGGCTGCATTATCCGTCACAATCTTTAGTGGAACTCCAAACCTGGTGATGATATTTTCTTTGAGGAAGGTGCATACTACTTCAAATGTAGCATATTTAGTTGGTTTGGCCTCCACCCACTTAGTAAAATAATCTGTCGCGGTGAGGACATAATCATGTCCGGCGCTTGAAGATGGGTTAATTGCACTGATGAAATCAATACCCCACTGCTGGAACGGTTCATCGATCACAACCGGCCTGAGGGGAAAAGCAGGTAGCTTGGGTTTTTCGACAAATTGCTGACACGGCTCACACTTTCATACCCATTTATAGGCATCCTGAAAAAGCGTAGGCCAAAAGTACCTTGCTCGTAGAATCTTGTGTGCCATCACCGGTGCAGAGAAATGTCCTCCACAGGCTAAATTGTGGAAAGATTTTAAAAGTCTTTCTTGTTGAGCTTTATCGACACAACGAAGAAATGCCCCATCCAGGTTTCTTTTGTAAAGACCATGGTCCCATAGAACATAACCAACTGCTTTTAATTTAATATTCCGCTTTTCTTTAAAAGAAAGATGTGGAGGGCATTCACCATATGTTAGGAAATAAGCAATGTCAGAAAACCACTCATCAGTAGTAGCGACAAAGAAAACTGTGGGCACGTTTTCAATATCTTGCTCTTCATTTCCTGATTCCTCTGGAGTGTTGTTGGCGATTAATTGGCAAAGGCCCCGTCCCCGTATGAGCTTGGTTGGTTTGATGTCTAGATCAAATTCTTGAATTTTGGCAATCCAGTTACCCCTCTTTGTGCCGAACTCCTGCTGAGTCAAAATAGATTTTATTGTTGTATCTGGTACGAGGACCTCAGTGTGAGAATTCAGGATATAAAACCTGAAATGCTTGACAGCCTTGACCACGGCGTATGCATGTTTCTCCATAAGGGAATATTTCAACTCGTGATTTTTGAGTGGGCAGCTCATGAACAAAATAGGAGATTCTGCATTTTCTGAATTGGGCTGAACCAAAATAGCTGATAGTGTATGCTCAGAGGCATAACTATATATTTTGAAACCTTTGGTATAGTCTGGACAGACCAAGATTGGTGCCCCTACAATTGCTTCTTTAATTTCTTTGAACGCTGCTTTGCCTTCGACGGTCCATCTAAATGTGGCATTGCTCTTCATCATGTTGACAATGTGACAGGTTTTCTCGGCGAATTCAGGAACAAATCTCTTAAGGAAATTGACCTTTCCAAAGAAAGAATGAACTGCAGTCTTGCTGGTAGGTAGAGTCAATTCCTGAATGGATCTAACTCTTTCTGAATCAATTCTAATACCTTCTCAGGACACTACGTGTCCGAGAAGCTTCCCTTCAGTTACTCCGAAAATGGATTTCTTTGGGTTTAATGAGATGCCATTTTGACGGCAGCGCTCTAGTACTCTTTGTAAATGGTGAACATGCTCAGAACGCTGTTTTGAAAATACCGTCAGATCATCTAAGTATACTACAATGAATTTTCCCATTATGTCTTTGAAAGCGAGATCCATAGCTCTTTGAAAATTAGCCCCTGCATTTATCAGACCGAAAGGCATCCTGCGATAAGCGAAAGTACCCCAGGGTGTGGTGAATGCTGTCTTATGTTGATCTACTTTTCCGACCTCCACTTGATTATAACCTAAAAAACCGTCAAGCATTGATAACATTTCCAAACCTGTTACCATCTGTAGGACTTGATCCATAATGGGAAGGGGGTAGTTATCTTTTAAGGACAGCTGATTCAAATTTCTGAAATCCACACAGATTCAGATCTCACCATTTTTCTTTCTGACGGGTACTATGTTAGCGACCCATGTTGAGTGATGGATTGGAAAAATTATCCGAGCATCCATCATCTTTTGTATCTCGGCTAAAATAGTATCTGAGATTTTTGGATTATATTGCCTGGATTTCTGTTTATAAGGCACGGAATTGGCTTTCAGGGGGATATCATGACGGACGTCATGTGGCCTGAGAGATTTCAGGTCGTCATAAGAATAGGCCAACACATCCCTATATTGACAGAGTAAACTAGCAAGCTCAGATCTTTCCTTGGAAGTGCAGCATTTCCCAATGTTTACCATCTTAGGGTCATACTTGGTCCCCAAGTTAATTTGATCAAAATCTGAAGAACTTGAATCCGTTTGTTGTTTTTTGACAAACAGGTCATGGTCATCAAACAGCTTCTCTAGGGAAACTAAACCTTTGGGAATTTTATTTCCCTTCAGCTGCAGCAAATCTTCACCTGTATGGGTCTGAGTTTCAGGGGTTGGTCCATACTCCCGAGGTTCGCAGCCTTCAAAACACAATTGTTTGAAAGCGTCTTTTTGCTCCAAGAAAGCGATGATTTGATCATCGTCATTAAATATTTGCCAGTGGTCAACATTGTCTGGTACACTTGGTCGGAAAACCAACTCAATAGTATACTTATCTCCTTTAAAATCAAGATGGGGAATCAGGAGAGTTGCAGAGACAGTGAATGCGTCTGCTCGATCATTGAATTCCCTCAGAACGGTAGAGATATTGAAGGTGTCGAAATACTCAATCTGATCCCATACTTGATTGCGATAATGGCGCAACCTCTCATTTTTGGTCTGATAGAGGTTCCTTATCTGATACACTATCAACTCAGCGTCCCCTTTGGCATGGATTTTCTTTATGCCTTTGTCTTTGGCAGCCTGTAGTCCAAGCAAAAGGGATTCATACTCAGCTGTGTTGTTGGTATTGTTGAATTGTAATTTATAAGCAAAAGGGATAACCTCTCCCTGAGGGGATACCAACACAACTCCAGCTCCTGATCCAGTAGAAGAGCAACTGCCATCAAACTCTAAGGTCCATAACTCATCAGACATGGTTTTTTCTCCACAAACTTCCCCATTCTGGGGAAAGGGTTGATTTGTGTGTTCATTTGGTTTTGACATTCCACCTCTAGCGCTAGGTGAAACCGAACCTAAATCATTATCCATAGGAGTTTCCTTCGGGGTGCCATGGATTTCGTCGGTGGATAAGAAATAAGTGCCATACCTGATGACTCAAATAAAATTTGCACTTCGGGTGCTGTGGAACGGGTAACTACGTACCTGGCTTCTTTTTCAGGAAGCAACTTCTTCATGACACCCTGAACTGGAATCCTGGCCTCTGATAGGTCCATGCTCAATTCCCCTCCAACATCCTTACAAAAATTCCGTCCAAGCAAGATGCCGTAAGATGCTGGGACATCGGCCACTAGAACTGTCATTTTGATTCGCTTTTCGGGAAAAGCCGCAAAAGCGTATTGAGCATCTTTTATTTGGCCAAGGAGGGGAACCTGCTTGTTTTCCATGGAAAAACACCTCCCAAAAGTTTTGGTTAAAGTCAGGCCGAGGGAGTCCGCCACTTTTGCAGGCATGACGTTATCTGAAGCCCCGGAGTCTATAATGCAGTTACTCAGTTTGAAACCATTTATAAGCAGAGAGACATAAAAAGGTTCTATTTTTCCGGGAGCGACTGGGGGTTTCACAACCAGATTATTTTGGGCTGGTTTGTCTTTGGGGAGATCTGGAACAACCTTTGAAGGATTTTGTCCTATGGGGACAGCTTTATTTTTAACATATTCTGCTAACCTATCAAACTGTTCTGGGTTAGCTCTCAAATACTCAATCTCCGTCATTTGAATTTTAGTTTTTTTAGCATGATCAATAATATCAAATGATTGAAGGGTGGTTGCAATAGAAAAAGGAGCAATCCCCTCATTAAGGACCTTGACAGGTTCTTCACCGGCCTGAGTAGTAGGAGGGGAAGATATTAAGTGACCGGGAGCAGTTGCTTTTTTATGAGTCACCTGATCTTTTGATTGCGGAGGTAATGGAGTCCCACGTTGGGCAATGGAAATTGCTGGCCGGAGCTCGTCAACCGCTTTCCCTTTGTCAGTGCGTGAAGCTGGTTGATTTTGAGACCTAGTAAAGACAACATAAGCTTCCTTTGAATCTTCCCCTTGTTGTCCGGTTTCATCTTGGTAATCTAGGAAACTGATACTGGAGTCACCAGCTAATTCCTCATCCTGTTCATCAAAGAGGTTAGCACTTCCCGACTGATCCAGCTGCGGCTGAAAGGAAAGGTCGTGCTCAGTTTCTAAGTATCCAACCGCTGAATTTGTAGGTGCTGCTTCAATGGCTAATCTCCCTGAAGGGGGAGGTAGGCGATTCGATTGTCCTTGGGTTCGGGCAATATTATTTTGATATGGCTGATTCTGAAATGTCCTCTTGGGTGCATCTCAATAGGTAGGGGCAGACGGGCCTTGAGTGATTTGTCTCTTTAAAGCAATCAGTTCATTTGTCAACTTTTGCACCATAGGATCAGTAGTGCCTGTGGAGGAACTTTCAGCAGGTGAGGGGCATTTGTTTTTACCAGAGTCTTTCCTGATTTTGCCTGCTAGGATAAGATCATCCTCAATCTCAGTAGCCAAATTTCGAGTCAATGCTAGGTCCATAGGGCCAGCTTGCCTTAACAGGAAGCTTACTTCAGGAAGCTGTGAGTTGATGAAAAAACACTTGAGATTTTCCAGCGTGGGCTGAGCCACAGTCGGAATCCGGTTCCTCAACTTGTTGAATTTGGCTATGAAATCCCTCATGGGTTCCTGGGATTCTTTTTTCATCTGCGTTAGCTAAGCTAACAAAGCGTGTGCATCTTCAACGGGCTTAAATTAAGCTTCAAATATGGACTTTAGTGTATTCCAGTCAGTCACTGACCCAACCTGCAAGTGATAGAACCAATCCGCAGCCACACCTTGCAAAGTCTCTACAAAAAGTCTCACCGCTACATCTTCAAAATCGACACCAATTACGCCACATGCTATGGAGAAAGCAGCGATATGCTCGTCGGGATGAACCTTTCCATCTCCAAAGAACTTAGGAAATTTTTTTCTAGAGCTACGAGGTAGTTCATGCAGAGGTGGGGTTAAATTAAGAGGGCCGAAGGAATTACCCCACGGGCCTTGAGCCATAGTGATAAGAGGGTGAAAAGGTGGGATAACGAGCCTTGGTGGAGTGTTTATAGGTAGGCGGTGATTGACAGCTGGAAAAAGGGTTCTACCTTGTGTTGGTGACTTGACAACGCTAGGAGGAAAGCTCTTAGACCGTCGAAGAGAAGCAGGTGGAGGAAACAGAACAAAATTACTTTGTTGCGCTAATTCAAACACAGGGTCAACCACACCCTTAGATCTCTGACTTCTGGTATAGCGTGGGGTTGCCAGATTTTTAAAACAAAAATGGGACCGAAACTACTTCAAGTTGAAGCTTGAGGCTCCAAGATGTGCGTTCTTCCCAGCAGCTCTGGTTTTGCAAACCAGATAATATAATGAAGGTAACTGGTAAAGCTAAAATGATAATGGGTAAGACATGAAACGGAGTCGCCAGATTATGTAATGGAGAAGGGTAAGGACTGCTTCAATCTAAAACTTGAGGTTTCAGACTGCACATCCGAGTCCCCAGCGGAGTCGCCAAAAAACTGTTGGGTGAATATTTTGTCATCAACTAACTGATGGTAAAATGGGGATATCAGCCACAACATAAGGGAGATTTTACACCACGAGGAGTATGGCTTTACCAGATCAGGACGAGGTAAATCTCTCCTCTCATCAAGGGGAGGTTCCCTATCAATATTTACGTACTATAAGTATGTATATAATTAAGCAGAAAATAACACATGGGGGTGGTAAAACAGCATCTACTTCTCTTCTTTTAGAAGTAATGTATGTAGGACGAAAGAGGAAAATCCCTGGTCTAAAGCTAACAACACTCCTCTTCTTTTAGGAATGGTATCAAACGAAGAGCAAGAGATTACCTGAAGTAACAAAGTCACAAGAACGCTCACGCAAGCGCAAAGTCTTCCGTAGCTTCTCCACAGATTCCGAACAAGTATAACTGTAGAATGAAGTGAAGCACAAAGTCTTCACCTGAAACTACAAAAGATAAAAGAATCTCAAAAGTAAAAGTAGCACAAAGTCTATCTTCTACCCTCAAAAAGTGCCCTTAGATAATATCAACACATTTACTTTGCTTATTAAGTCAGATAAATAAGAGGTTATCAGGAAAGAGTACATAAGAAACTATTTCCTAGATGACACAGATAACTTCAATACAAAGTCTAAAATCACTTGCTTCTCATTCATTTGACAAAATCTGATTTACAAATTTGAGCACAAAGTCTCAAAAGTTGCTTCAATTTTAGCAGAGTGTTTGCTCTCTATTTTTCCAAGAAGATTTACAAATGAGGTCTCCACTATATATAGGGAGAAAATCCTCAAAAATAGAAAAATAATAAAATATAAAATATCTTGGTCAAAGATGACTCATCTTTGACTTTTAGATATTTTCCAAAATATTTTATTCGTAATTACATTTTACAAAATTGCATGCATTCTGTAGAAAACAGAAATGCATAAGGATAGAAGAAGAAAGAGAGAAAGTGTCAATTCTTGCCACTAGACTTCTTCAGATGAGCATCGTACATGGTGATTGATGCCTGGATCCTGATGCTATCTGGTGCAATTGCGTGGTTGGAGACAACCCTTGCTCTAATCAATGCGTCTTTTAATGTTGTGATGGCTTTATAGTGGCCAGTTAACCTGGATCTTAAATTTTCCAGAGTCAACTGAGCGTCCAGAATGTTATCAACCGAAGTTATTGAAAAAGACGCTCCTTTGAAATCCTTATGGATCATCCCTTCAAAATTCTGAATCATTTCATCTGCTGGAAGGAACTGATGATCCTTAGAGGTCAAGTCGTAGGGTAGCTCTTCTAATTTGTTCAACAAGCTCAGGTCACTTTTATCACTAGCTTCTTTAAAAGCTTTGAGATCATCAATTAGATCTTTGAGTACCTGGATCCTAAAAATCATCGTCTCTTTGACCTCAACATATGAATCCTTGTTGGGAATAACTCTGATAGATATCAGGGTACTCTTTTTTAGGCCTTCCATTTCCTTCCATCTCCTGAGATCTTTCTCCAAGCCATTAATCTCTTGAGAGGTGAGAGAAACAAAACTGTCTACTTGAGCCTTCAATCTCTTCATTTTCCCTATTCTTTCTGCAACCTCAGACAGCAGAGAGATTCCTTGATTGTGTATCCGGTCAATGTATTCCTCCATTACTTTTCCCCTTAAATAAGTCTTTTCAGCTTTCTGAATAACTGAATCATCCACTGAAAAGGCCTCTGGAGTTGCTGACTCAGGTGGGATGGTGAATCTCCTGATTATTGCCGTTAACTGCTCAGCCTTGGCTTTATAAAAATCTTTCATCTCTTTTTCTTTGTCAAATTTTTGGACCATAATGTCCATTGCTGACTGAAGGTCACTCTTCGCACCTTCGTGTGTAACCTTGCCTAGTTCAACACGAGAAAAGGAATAACTGCTCATTTCAAAACCTTCAAGGGTTGCGTCCTGTGGGGGTTTGGCAATTTCCAGAAATTTCTGCCCCTTTTCCTCGACCAACTTGGAAAGGATCTTTGGTTTCTTGGGAGCCTTTGTTCTGGCCGGCACAATCTTGCCGAAATCGAATTCTTCTGGGGAGATGGCCCTTTTCTTTCTCTTTGGTGTGAAAGCAGACATCCACGGCGGGAGAGAAGTTCCTGTTGTAACAATAGTTGCTTCTGCTGGTGTCACGGTAGCGGCCTCCACGCTACTAGTGGTGACAGTAGTGGTAGTTGGAGTGACCGGTGAGACTGTGTCAACTGTTGATTCAGGATTAGGCATCGGGCTTGATGGCAGGTTGAAAGATGGAGATGATAAACTTGGGATGGATGCAGAAGAGCGAGGGGAACCTGCTGAAGGATCTTGTGGATCACCAAAAACCACCTTGGAAGGAGAAGCAGCACTGGAAGATGGAACGCTAATGGGAGAGATAGGGGAAGTGGGGACCGAAGGAGATTGATGAGGAGGAGAGGGACCCTGGATCGGCTGTACATGCTCCGTTGAGGTTGGAGACCCAACACCTGGTCATTCTGAAAGTTGTTCTGTCGACCCTATTGGTTGAGCTGCCTGTATCCTGGGACTTCGTTCTGTGGTTCCTTCGACTGTTGCTTCAGGTTTTTGTTCTGACCTAGGTTTCTTGGATACAAAGACGATCCTAGGCTTGTGAGGTTTAGAAGATGAAGGGACGTCGTCTTTGTTCTTGGTTTGGCTTTCTGCCTTTCTCTTCATCTCTGCTTGATATTCGGCCTCCGACCCTGTAATGAATTCTTTAAGGGTGATTCCATTTGCTGCCAACCAACTATTGGTGTTAGCCAATACTGGTTCGAATCTCTTCCTTAGAGAAGTCAGCTCTTTTTGAGACCAGTTGATCGGAGGAAGAGGAGAACCAGCGACCTCTGTCAGATATCTACTGTTCACTATATTTCCATCGTCAATCAATCCTGAAGGGATCTCTGCAAGCCCAAGGTACTCTATTTGATCTAGCGTGAGGCGGCAATAGTCCATCTTTCTTATCTCTTCGGCTATCCTTATATCTACCCAGATGTCCTCAATCATAGGCTCGTGAAACTGAGTCTTCCTTCGAATCATCTCCCTAACTCCTCTGTAATCAAATTTTTCCCATCTTTTGAACGGTTTGATGGTAACCATCTGCATCTCTATTTCCATAACCTTGGCTTTAGTTGATGTAGTAATGGAAAATCTGCCAATCTGGATAGGAAACTTGAAACCAGGTCTCTTAAGCTCCATCTGTTTTGAGTGTACGATGGCCAGTTGTCGACAAAGCTCCATTAGAACCAACCTGTCTGAAGGGAATCTGGGGAGCATATAAGGGTATCCTTGGAAGAAACCCACCTGTAGATAAGAAAATGTAGGGAACTGGAGGAACATGCAGCCAAAACTGTTCACTACTGTCCAAGCCTCGTCTGACATCCTCTTCTGCTCCAGTTGAGGATCGAAGAGACATAGAAATACGGCAAAGAATGCGTCATTCACTCGCCTGAAATGACGTGTCGAGCCTTGAAGTGTTAGCTGTGGATAGTATGAATAGACCGGGGTGGTCTTCCTATCCCCCTCTGTGGTTAGGCCTAGGAAAGATCGCATGGCAGCAGCTATGTAGACCAGGTACGAGGTCATGTAGAATTTGAAGGAGGTTTGTACCCTAGTCAGCTACTCGTGAATAGCATTGCTGATCTGTTCTCCCCAGAAGATGACCTATTTGCCTTGCAGAATGATCTTTATGAACGGATACATCCATTCATGGAATTGCGAAGAAGACGGGAGGCCCCGTACTCTGCTGAGAAGGGTGATTAAGTCACCAACTTCCTCAATGAAGTCACTTCTGGGGAAGCTTTTCGGCCATCTGGATAGGCCGGTCCTTGGGGTTTTTAACCACTTATGGTTTATGACCCTCTTTTCCCTCTCGGGGTCTTTGTCATATTCCCTCTGCGCATTCTCGAAGTCGATCTGGGTCACTTCGGTGGCTGGCGGACACAAAAAGACTTTGTCGATAAATTTGGGGTCCAACCGAATGATCATGCTGCCACTGGCGTCTGAGACTGATTTGGTCTCTTTGTCATAGAAGTGCGTGCATTGAAGGACGAATTCCACATGATGAGCTGCTACTGGGAAGGCGGCCACTAGGTGGATGTTACTCTCGATAATCCTCATTATCCCAGTGATGGGATTGGTCGCTTTGGTTCGTACCAGGAATTCAGCCATATCTACGTGACCGATCTCAGTGTCTTGAATGTCATCGACATTCGAGGTAATCGCTGTGAGCGGGAAGACGCCCTGGTATCTGTATTTCATCTTTTTGGCCTTTGAAGGAGATGCTTCTGTCATGGGGGATGATCTCGTTTGAACGGGGGCAGGCGTGCAGGAGCTTGCTGAAGGAGCTGCAGCCATAGTCGAAAGGAGAGTGAGAGACGGGGAGAGCAATTTAAGTGACAAAGGCTATAGGAGGTCACTTAAATAGGTTAGGATGGGCTAAGAGATGGAAAACAAGGAAGAAAAAGCTCGAAAAGGACAACCCCAAAAAAATTTGGGAGTTAAAAAAAAAAGGAAGAAAAAGAGCAAGGGCGGCAAAAATCGCCGCCCTTGTAAGAAGAGAGCAGGGGTGGCGAAAATCGCCGCCCTTGCAAAAGGGAGTAGAGGCGGCGAAAATCGCCGCCCTTGCAAAAAGAGAGCAGGGGCGGCAAAAATCGCCGCCCTAGCAAGAAGAGAGCACAGCGGCAAAGAAATGCCGTCCTTGCTTGAGGAAAACAGGGGTGGAACGGCGGCAAGGAAATGCCGCCATTTCGAGGCCGCGGGGAAGAAAAAGCAAAAACAAATGAAAAATAAAAATGAAACTTAAAAACAAACCCTACCTGGAGGATGCGCGCGCCACGAAGTCGAATCCGCGAGTTGGCACGTCGCAAAGTCGCTTGGATCGCTCAGGTGCAAGAGGTATGGTGAGAGGAGGAGGCAGTGAGAAGAAATGAGGCCCAAAACGGTTTATAAAGGTTGAAAAACCAACCCCAACCACCCAGCGCGCAGGGCCATTAATGCCCTGCGTGAAAAACGATGAAGTGCAGGGGCGGCAATTTTCGCCGCCCTTGCAGAAAAAATGCAGGGGCGGCGATTTTCGCCGCCCTTGCAGAAAGAGTGCAGGGGCGGCGATTTTCGCCGCCCTTGCAGAAAAAGTGTAGGGGCGGCGATTTTCGCCGCCCTTGCAGAAAAAGATAAGGCAAGATGAAACTGACAAGTTTCGTAGGGGGTCGTTTGCAAAAATGAGCAAAGCTCATTTTGGGAACAACAATGTTGAAGTAATCATCCTCAAAAATTGTGGAAGGATTTCAATAAATCAATCTATAAGGCATGTGCAACTAATGTTGTAACAACCACAAATGTATTTTGATTTTGAAGTTGAGTTTGACTCAAGGGAATATGAATCTAATGTTGAGATTGACATTAATTTTTATTTTTATGCTAATTTGATATTGGTTAAAACCTAACTTTAATTCTGATTTTTAATCTAGTGTTACGATAAAGATGTTATGTTAAATGCTTGGTATTGGATGAGTAATGGCATGCGGTTGAATGATGGGATTTTTATAAATAGGTTTAGCTAAGAAGGAATCCAAACATACTATATTTTCAATTTAAGGCTTCTCAAAAAAATGGAAATTGTCAATAAAAAACTCCACAGAGACTTGTTAAGGTATTTTCCTATTATTAATGTTATGGCATAAATGTTGTCATTGATGTCAAGTTCAAGATGGATGTCATTAATGTCAAAGTCAAAGTTGGTATCATGAATGGTGAGTGGTATGTTATAAGGAGTATTATGAAAAGAGATAATTTGAAATCAACCTAGTAATTTTTTTGAGTTTGATGACATCTCAAGGTCAAGATCAACATACAAGGTAAGCATACTTTTGAGCACTAGTCTTAAAGAGCATTGTCATATCATGAGCATGTGTATGAAGAAGATGGTCTGGTAAGATGGATAAACATAGCTATGAGTGGATGTTAAATAATTACCATGCATGAATATGAAGTGTTATAACACTTAGGAAAGTTTCAAGGTAAACCTATAGGGGTATGGTCTTAAGCCTATGCATACAACCAGACTAGCCTTAGACCCTGCTTGACCTAATAAGGTACCATAAAATGTTGTCAAGACTTATGATGGATAAAAATTATTACTAGAACATATGAAAATATTTTTTTCAATATTTAAACATGTTTATAATTTAGATAATCTTTCATATGAAATGTCAAGTCTAGTTCATGGCTTTTCATTTACATAAAGAGACCTAGTGAGAAGGCATAGGCTTGGTAGCAAGATGAGGTGAGAATTATAATGCTTATGAAAATAATATTGGTAGTGTATGAGAATGGTATTAGGTTTTATGACATGATCATGAAGTATTTATATCAATGTAAGTGGTATTAAGGTATGTTTGAGGTCTAAGTGTGACTAGCAGTTCAAGGCCTAATGTGAAAAAATACCTAATGTGGCCTAATGAGGGGTCAAGTTTAGTTTCCAATGTGTTAGAGATCATGATAAATTTATTATAGGTGTGAAAGTTTTTTAAAAGTATGTTTACCAATAATGAGGTCCAATTATAAAGGAGAAAGCATGAAATATGGTTTTGAGGTTTTTTGTGTACACAAAATGAGGTGTTACAAACCCAAGAAGGATTTTATTATGATTGTTGGCATATGAAACCTTTACATGAATTATTGAAAAGTTAATTAATTTTTTATGAGTATCCTAACTTAAGTTTTCAATCATTTTTTTTGGGATTAAGGGCCTAAGCTGTATGAATGATTTTTAAGACTGTAAGGTGGTCTTAACCCTCTCTAGAACCCTAACAATGACTTGATATGGAAGATATTGTTATAAATGGATCATAATGAATTGTATGACCAATTTTGATAATAAAAAAATGTATAAGACTCTCCCAGGTACCTATAATGGCATTAGTATATCAGAAGAGTGAGTGGAAGCTATAAGAAAACCTTTATTTCTTAGATTTTTAATGTATAAGGTAGGGTTAACCAGATCAAATCATGAAAATTATTATAATATGATGTATGAGACTTTTATTTTGTGTCTATGTAAGTTTATAATAATTTTATAGACTTTAAATATGCTAAACAGGCCATGGAAGTTGGCCTAATGATAAAATGGCCTAGTGAGGAAGATAGTGAGAAAAATAAGTAGAAGTGGGAATGAGATTAAGGATGTGTTGAAATGGATTAGGGATGGATATATTTAAACTAGGTTATTATTAAAAACCTATAACACATATACATAATTTACATAAGTTTTATATAAAGTTGTGTATGACAGAAAGTTGATCTCAATCTGACTTATTTAACATAGTGAGGTCTATATAAAGTGAAGACATGAGATTGATCTGTAAGACTAATATTTCTATTTGAAATTATAATATATATTTTTAAATATGTTTTAAGTATGTTTAATGATAATTTAAACCAATTATAAGTTCATGAATGTTATTAAATAGGTGTTCTAAGTCATTATTTCCATGACTGTGTTTTGGAGCTACATGCAGTTTTCTATGTGTGAGAAAGATTGATGTTCTTAAGTAATTATGCCTATAATTGAAGAATATAATGTACATGAAGTTTTTATATATGTATAATAGCTTAATTTTAATGTATTTATCTTTATGATAAATTCCTATGGAGTGAAAATTCAAAATCTCTTGATTGGGTCTTGAAGCATGTTTGCAGTTCTAAGTGAGCATATGGAACTGGTCAGTTTAAGGTATTTTTACCTATTGGGTGAAACTTAATTAACATTGTGATTAACCTGATGTCATGAATGTTATATATCTATGATTTTATGTTATGGTTGTTTTGGAAAATTAGTTGTGTGCTTCATTTTTGGTTGGCAGACTTTTTAGCAGTAAGAAGGTCTAATTTTGAGTAGGCCTAATGGTGTGGTTCAAGGAGTGAAAGGAGATAAATGGTGTTTGGGACATAAGGTTATATTATCAAGGGTATAATTTAATTTTTTTTGAATTTTTTCATTAATTTATGGAGGCTCAATATGTTCCAAGTTGGTCAAGCTGAAACATGTGCTTTGAGAAGGCCTAATTGCATTAGGTCTCCTTTAGGCCTAATGGTGATTTTGGTCCTTATAAGTGGTGACTGACCTATCTATTGGTTTTTTGTCTTATGATAAATGTTATTTTATCTATTAAAATGGTGATCCAAGTATGGATAGGTTTGTGTCTAGCCAAGGTTGGTGAAAGAAACAGTCAAGTATAAAAAAAGGTCTAATAGGCCTAATTTGACTAGTTAGAATAATGAGGAGATAAACGAATGAAATAGAGGTTTTGAAACTAGGTAGAGGGATTAAATACTATCATATATGTATTTTTAATATGTCATGAAGTTATAATATTTATTATAAATATAATGATCAAGGTCATATGACCTAAATCTAGCAAAAAGAGGGCTAGTTGAGTGAAGAGGCCTATAGGCTATTTGAGAGAGATAAAAAAGTGTGAAGATAAAAATAAGGTGATCATCACCATTTGAGTGATAAAAAAGTGTTAAAATTTGATCAAATATTATAGGTGGCTAAGATGGTACTGAGTTACCTAGGGGGTTGGTGCCTCCTTGTAAGTTGGTGCTTACTAAAGGACTAGTTGAGTTGGTGCTTGACTAGTGAGGGTTGGTGCTCCTTGTCAGGTTGGTGACTCACTAAATATAAATTCATTGATTATAGTACTATAATAAAATATGTGTTTTAGTATGTTTTATCCTCATTGAGTGTTTATCATATATCTCTTATATTCATATGTTATATTCTTATGTGCATGCTTGTTTATGCATTGGTTGATGTATGTGTTTGAATGAATGATAAGTGAAATTGAATGATTGTTTTAAGGGCACTGATTCACCCCCCCTCTTATTATAGTTACTTATAACAATTTTTATTAGATTATTTACTTTGAATTAGGCCTAATAGCCTAAAGGAGATCCTAAGCAAGTGAAGATGGCTAGTTAAGCACAAGGTGGTTTCTCTACAAGCAAGGATCCATTGTTCAATGAATCTAATTATGTTTTTTGGAGTATCAATATGAGAAAATATTTGATGTCTCAAGGTCATGATGTTTTTAAATTAGTTTTAGATGGATATACTACACCCTCTATTCACCCTATAGATGTAGTAGGTAATAAGGCTAGTGATAAAAATTTAAAAGAAATGAATGGTATTCTTTGTGGCCTTTTAGAGGCAGAGATTGTGAAAGTGATGCACTATATGTCTACCAAAGAGATGTTGGAAAAGTTGAAGACTATCTATGAGGAAGACTCCAAGGTTAATTTATCTAAATTATAAACCCATAGAAGATAGTTTGAAAGCCTAAGTATGAATGAATATGAGACCATTAAAACCTACCTATTGAGGGTTGATGAAGTGGTCAACATCATAAGATCCCTAGGTAAATAATTAAAAGAGTATAATGTTGTTCAAAAGGTATTTAGATATCTACCTTCTAATTTTGATTCTAAATTATCCACTATTGAGAAGATGTAATATCTAAACAAGCTAGAGATGGATGGACTTCATAACATCCTAATAGCCTATGAGATGAGGACAAGTGAAGGAAGACCTACAAATAAGGAAGTTGCATTCAAGGAAGAAAATAATTAAAAGGAGAAGAAGACATAAGGTAATAATTCCAAAGATAATTATTATTCTGATATTGATGATGATGATGATGATTTGATAGCTATGTTTGTAAGAAAGTTGAAAATTAGTTTAGGTAAATACAAGGGTGAGCTGCCCTTCAAGTGTTTTAATTGTGGAGAAATTGGAAAATTTTATAAAAATTTCCCTCATAAGAATAATAAAAATGATGATGAAGATCATGATGAAGGTCATGATGATGACAATAATTCTTATAGGTATGATAAGATCAAGAAAAGTTTTAGAAAGTATGATGATAAGAAGAAGTCTTTGAATAACAAGCTTTTACACCAAGGAAGATTGCATATCAATTGATGAGAGTGAGAAAAGTGATAATGAGAGTTCATATGAAGGTGATGGTCCTAATGTTAATGAATTTATCTTCATGGTTGAGGAAACAAGCTATTCAAATCAAGAAGAGTCCATGTCATTTGGAGGTATTGTTGGTGATTCAGATGAAGAAGAAGATGAGGTGGACTTTTAGGCTGAGTTGATGAATGCTCTATAAGAAGTAAAGATATAATAAGGTGATGAGGTATCTTATCAAATATTATGAGGATAAAATCATTTTGTTTGAAAATATATTGAGAAAAAACTTCAAATAACAAGAAGAAATAATTAAAAAGGTGGAGACTCAAATTGAGATTGTGACTGCAAACTTAAAGGCTAAATAAAAAGAATGTGATAGGTAAGTGGATTTATTGAGAGCTAAGTTGGATTAGGCATAAAATAAGGTAAAGTAATTTTTGAATTTTGAAAAGAGTACCAATGATCTAGACAACATCCTGAGTAGTCAAAAGACTGATAATGAAAAAATAGGTCATGGTTTCAATGGAGACCAAAAGAAGAAAACTAATGTGATCAAGGAGAATTAGAACTTAAAGGACAATGATAAATAAATAAATGATAATGATATAATAATGAAGACTAATACTATCATGTAGTCTAATACTATAAGGTATTCTAATCCTCTCAATGATTATTGTTATTAATGTAACCAATTTGGTCATAGAGAAAGGAATTATAGAAGACCCTCCAAGAATGAATATGTATAGAAATATGAGGAGAATCATTAGTCAAGAGGTATGGGTAATGGTGTGTTTCCATCAATAGGAATAGTTTGTTTCAATTATCAAAAGGTTGGTCACATTACAAAGTATCTTAAGCATGGATTATCGAGTCAAAACAAGAAGATTGAGGTACCTAGAGTGAAAGAAAGAAGAAAAGATAGTGAATGGAGACCAAAGGTAGCTAAGGTGAATGATGACTAGTATGTAAGTCCAAGTGGACTATTTTCCATGGTGGAGTATAGTTCATATGTAAAGGAGTGCCAAGAATTCTCCCTATTATCTCAGGTTGTGAATGAAGGAGTCAAGATAAGTAGACCAAGTTAGAATGTTGTTCAAATAGAGATTAAAGAGGTCAAGCCAAAGAGGCTATTCAATCCTAAGAGGATCTTTAAGAAAGTTCAGTCTATTGAGGACATGGAGATATGGGAATATCCTCAGTTTATGTTATTTTAGTACCCTATAGAAGAGGTGACTCCATTAGGCTTCATGGAGGTACTTAGCTAGTGAGTAGAAGCATGAAGGATGCTTGGTCTTAGGGGGAGCTTTGTATTCTTTATTTCAGATCCAAAGTTTAGTCAATAGTTTTTTGGAGGTGTGATTGAAAGAGATGGGTTACAAAGCATTTGTATGATGAATTGATAAAACCAAGTCACATAGTGTATGAGTACCTAATAGAGATAATGTGATCCAATCATGCTCCAAGAGTAGGTGTGTTTGCCAAGAAGATCTATAACAGTCAAGAATAAATTTGAGTCATGGATTGGTCTTAAAGATCAATATGTTAATGAAATTAATTAGTTATGAGCATAATTTGTGTTGTGTTATTGATAAAGAGATAGAGAATAATATTGTTTGGATAGAAAATTTGTGTTGGTCCAAGTCCAAGGATTAGATAGTTGTCAAGAGTTGACCCTTTGTTATTAATGTCAAAGGGGGAGAAAAGTTCTAGTTTGGGAGAAAGGTTAGTTTGAAGAGATCCATCTTTGGGAGATGAGAATGATAAACTTTGATTAAATTTTTTATATCAATAACAAAGGGGGATATTGATAAAGTATGTTCTTGTTGTTGGTGTTATGACATAAATGTTGTCATTGATGTCAAGTCAAGATGTATGTCATTAATGTCAAAGTAAAAGTTGGTATCATGAATGCTGAATGGAATGTGACAAATAATCTTATGATAAGAGATACTTTGAAGGTAACCATGAAATTTTATTGAGGTTGATGACATGCCAAGTTCAAGTTCAAGATACAAGGTAAGCATACTTTTGAGAACTAGTCTTAAAGAACATTATCATATCATGAGCATGTGTATGAAGATGATGGTATGGTAATATGGATACACATAAGTATGATTGGATGTTAAAGGATTACCAAGAATTCATATAAAATTTTATAACACTCAAGAAATTTTCAAGGTAAACCTACAAGGATATGGTCTTAAGCCTATGCATACAACCAGACTAGTCTTAGACCCTACCTGACCTAATAAGGTACCATGAAATGTTGTCAATACTTATGAAGGATAAAAATAAATGGTATAGAATATGAGAAGATGTTTGAAACTATATAAAAATGTGTATAATGTAGATAATATTTCATAGGATATGTCAAGGATATTTCATGGATTATTCATTTGCATGAAGAGACCTAGTGAGAAGGAATATGCTTGGTAGAATGATGAGGTGAGTAGTCTAATGCTTGTGAAAATAATATTGGTAGTGTGTGATCATCTTATTAAATTTTATGACATGATAATGAAATATTGAGAGTAGTTCAAGTGGTTTCAGGTTATGTTCAAGGTCTAAGTGTGATTGGTGGTTCAAGGCCTAATGTACAAAAAGTCCTAATATGGCCTAATTAGGGGTCAAGTTTGGATTATAAGGTGATAGATCTCATGAGATAATTCTTAGAGGTGTGAAAGGTTATGTAAAGTATGTTTAATAAGTTTTAGGTCAAATTCTAAAGGAAAAAATATGAAATGTGGTTTTGAGGTTTTTGTGTGCACAAAATGAGGTGTTGTAAACCCCAAAAGGATTTTATTATGCTTTTTGGCACATTTAACCTTTGGATGAGATAATAATAAGTTTATTAAAGTTTTTTAAGGATCCTAACTCAAGTTTAAAAGCATTAGTTTCTAGATTAAGGGCCTAAACTTTATAAATGATTGTTAAAACTGTAAGGTGGTCTTAACCCCTTGTAAAACCTTAATAGTGACCTGATATGGAATATAGTAATATAAATGGATAATAATGAATTGAATCATCTATATGAATCTCATAGGTACCTCCAAGTGTCATTGGTCTATTAGAAGCATGAGTAGAAGCTATAAGAAACCCCTTGTTTCTTAAATTTATGATGTAACAGGTAGGGTCAACTAGTTCAAAGCATGAAAATAATTATAGGATTATGTGTGAGACTTGTAATTTTTATCCATGTAAGTTTATAATCAGGTTATATATTTAAAATATGCTAAACCAGTCATGGAAGTTGGCATATTGCTAAAAAGACCTAGTGAGGAAGATAGTGAGAAAAATAGGTAGAAGTGGGAATGAGATTAGGGATGTGTTAAAGTGGGTTTAGGATGGATCTAATTGTAATGGATTATTTTTCAATACATATAACACATATACATAATGGAAATAAGGTTTTGAGATACTTTTTAATGGTAAAAAGTTGAGCTAAATTTGACTTGTCTAACACAGTGAGGTCTGTATACAATGAAGATGTGAGAATGGTCAGTAAGATCAATATTTTTATTTCAACTTGTAATATATTTGTTTTAAGATGTTATAATTATTATTAAGTATAATATAAAATAATTGGAAGTTTATGAAAGTTATTTTATAGGTGTTTTAAGTTATTATTTTCATGACTATGTTTTGAAGCTACAAGTAGTTTTCTGTGTGTGAGTAAGATTGATGTTCTTGAGTCATTATGCATAGAATTAAAGAATATAATGAACATTAAGTTTTTAATTATGTCTCATAGGTTCATTTTAATGTATTTTTATTCATGATAAATTCCTATGAAGGTGTGAAAAGTTAAAGGTTCTTGACTAGGTTTTGAATCCTGTTTATAGTTCTGAGTGAGCATATCAAAGTGGTCAATTTAAGGTCTCTTACCCTATTTGGTGAAATATAATTAAAATGGTTATGACCCTGAGGTCATGGAGGTTTTATACATGTTATTTTATGGTATATTTATTTGATAAAATTAATTTTTTGTTTTAGTTTTGGTTGACAAACTTTTTAGTAGTAAGAAGGCCTAATGGTGTGGTTCAAGGAGTGAAATGAGATAAATGGTGTTAGGGACCTAATGTGATATTATAAGGGGTATAATTAAATTATGTTAATTATTTCATCCATTTATGGAATCTCAATATGTTCCAAGGTGGTCAAGGTGAAATGTGTGCTTTAAGAAGGCCTAATGGTGATTTTGGTCCTTATAAGTGGTGACCGACCTATGTAGTGGTTTTTAATACTATGAAACATGTTTTTTGATCTATTACAAGGGTTATCCATTTATTAATAGGTTTTTGGCTAACCAAAGTTGGTGAAAGAAAGATTCAAGTATAAAAAAAGGTCTAATAGGCCTAATTTGACTAGGTAGAATAGTGAGGAGATAAATATATGAAATAAAGGCTTGGAAACTAGGCAGAGGGATTGAAGATTGTAAGATTGGTATGTTGAATATGTCATGAATTTATAATAGTGATCCTACATATTAAGAGTAAGGTCATATTACCTAAATCTTCTAAAAAGAGGGCTAGTTGAGTGAAGAGGCCTAATAGGATGTTTTAGAGACATATAAGAGTGTGAAGAGAAAAATAAGGTGGTAATCATCAATTGAGTGAGAAATAGGTGTCCAAAAGTGATAAGAGGTTATAGGTAGTTGAGATAGTGATGATTTACCTATGGGTTGGTGCCTCTTTACAAGTTGGTGCTTGACCAGTGAGGGGTTGGTACATAATTAAATCTTGATTCATTGATTATAATACTATATTAAAATATATGTTTCAATGGGTTTTATCACCATTGAAGGTTTCCCACATATATCTTATGTTCATATGTTATATGCTTATGTGGATGCTTATTTATGCATTGTTTGATGTATGTGTTTGAATGAATGATAAGTGAAATTGAATGATTGTTTTAAGGGCACTGATTCAACCCCCCATCTTAGTAGTTATACTTCTAAAAAGACTAGATTTTCAAAGTGAGGCTCTTTAAAAATAAGGTATTGGTTAAAGCATGATTCAACATAGATTAACTCATCATAAATAGGTATTTAAACAAAAATATCATGGATTAGTTGGTTATCTTGGCCTTGGTTTATAATTGGTTGCTAAATATCAGATATGGACACATGTTTCTCTTTAAAATATATATCTTTCATAGGTAATTATTGGCTCTATTATGCCTCGACAAATAGATTAAATTTTCTAAAGTGGGTAAAGGTTGGAAATGGATGAAGAATGACCTATGGTTCAATAATGATATCTTTGTAAATAAGATCACCTAAGATGGGCTCAACAAATGCTGGATATAGGTCTAGGATGGTAACTATAATCCATCTAGTTGTAATTTTACAACCTTGTTGGGATAATGCACTACCATATTTGGAAGGGCATGGAATGGTAATGAATGAGCACTTCAAATCTTGGTTTATAATGCAAGCCAAAGGATGAGGGCCTAAAATAGTAATGAATGGGCACCATAAAGCTTGGTTTCTAATATAATCCAAAGGATGAGGTCCTAGAATGGCAATGAATGGGCACTATTAAGCTTGGTTGCTAACATAGCCCAAAGGAGAAAGGCCTAGAATGGTAATGAATAGGCAATACGAAGTTTGGTTACTAATATAGGTCAAAAAATGAGGGCCTAGAATGGTAGTGAATGGGAAATTTAAAGCTTGGTTTTTAACATAGGTCAACATATGAGATCTTAAAATGGTAATCCTTGGGCACTACAGTGCTTGGTTACTAGTGCAAACCAAATGAGGGTTACTAGCATAGGTATGGGATCATGTACCATTATCATTGAAAGGGAAAAATTAGTACTTTAATTGTCCCAAATATAGGTGATCTCAGTATATGATAATTGGAATGGATGGGTTTGTAAATTATCCCAGGGACAATGGTCTTGGTCTATGAAAATGGTCTAGGTCTAGCTCCAGGTTTGAAAGTGGCATTGGTCTAGGAATAGGTACTCAGTCTATTAATAAAAATGATTTTAAAATTGGCCTAGAATAGATCTATTTATCCAAAATTATCAATGGTAAGCTTAGTCTAAAATGTCATCAAGGTCTAATGTCTTTCACAAAAATGGTCAGATGAAAGGCAAATTCTAATTTTGATTTTGGCAAAGTGTTTCAAATAAAATATTATCTAGGTATAAGAATAAAACATGGTGTTAGGTATTTCGATAAAAGGAACAAGGCTAGGCTCAAAACATCATGAACAAAAACTAAAATCTAAGGTAAATCATGGGTCTTTGGGAATAAGGTACAAAACTAGATGAAAAATGGTTGGGTCTAAAAAATGAAAGGCAAATGCTAGGTCATTGGAAACAAGGCACAGAGTTATACTTTAAACAAATTAGGTCTAAAAAATAAAAGGCAAATGTTAGGTCATTGAATCTAGACTTAAAATAAACTAGGTCTAAAAATGAGAGGTAAATGTTAGGTCTTTATAAACAAGGCACAAATCTAGACTTGGAAACAAACTTGGTCGAGGTAAAAATGGTAAGGCAAATAATCTAACAAATAGACTCAAATTAAGCACAGGGATTCAAAAACAAACTTGAACATTGGTAAAATATATTGGACCTTAGGCATATGCCTAAACTAATTGGTAAATTTAATCTCAAGTAAGAAAAAATAACCATGATGAGTAAAGCATTCAAACCTAAGTGATGAGCAAGACTCAAATGTAAACTAACCATGATTTAAGGTTATACTTGAAAAGAGAGTTTTGACCTTAGTTCTAAGCAATAAAATAGACGTGAGGCATGCAAAAAAGAGACCACTTCCTAAATCTAGGAAAAAATATCTTCAAAGCAAGCAAGGAATTAGTCTAAGTTACATAATTCAAAAGTAAGAGGTAAATACCTAAGCCAAAATTAAGTGAGGCATAAGCATAAACCACTCATTTTTGAATCTAAAATTCACAAGACAAATTTTGAAGTTATTTTAAAAGACTTGGGTTATAAAATACACAACATTATAGATCCAAATGGATGGTATAATGATACCAATTATAGACTAAAAGGCATACATGGTTTCAAACTCAACTTGACACAAGGTAATGGTTTTGAAATAATACGAGTAATGTAATGACACTATCTCACTCAAAATCTATGATAATGGTTTTGTTTTAAAACTCTAAGGAAAAAACTTGGGATGAAATGGGCAGCATAATCATTCCCATTTCAAATAAATAACACACACATAAATGTTTTGTAAATGTTTAATGCAAAGTGTGGTATCAAAAGAACATAATAACACCTATTTAGGATAAAATTGGTGTACACACATGTGATTGGTTCATGATTGATTTTTACAAAAAAATAGTTTTAGACTCAAGATAATTAAATTAAAATAAATAGACACAAAAACACCCAAGTGTATTGTCATATCCCTAAAAACTGACAAGGTTGTTTCCTATTGTCAAATTTTGTCTATATACTCCTTCTTGAGAGGAAATAATTTGTTCATCTAATAAATTTAGATGAAAATGAAAATTAGGGGTTTTTAGCCCCCTTTTATCTTAAAAATTCATATATTGACATGGAATTTTGGGATACTCACCTTGCATTGAAAATATTTCCATGGCAAGTGAGGTTTATCTAAAAACTATAAGTTTCAGATGTTCTAGATGGTCCCAAGTGAGGTTAAGATTAGAGATGCAATAACATCAATTGAGTTCATACCAACTAACTTAATATGTAAGGGTATATTTATTTATATAATGACTACATATGTGTACTTATTAGTGGATTCTGATGTTTAGCTAGACTTGACTCATATTTTGGTTATGATCAGATAGGCTAGCCAATCAACCCCCTAGAAATTGTAGGATCATGTGCCTTGATTTATATACCTCCCCATGGAGTGGGGTTGAAATGATGTTAGGATATTAAATCTCAGGTCAAAACTTCATTAAATAACTTATGGGGAGGTGATGGAATTCCACCCATAAGCCAAGTGTAATACAATAAATAAATGAAACTAGGACTTTAAAATGTCATTTTTGAATCACCCAAGTTACTTAAACTTAGGGAGAACATACACGACATTCATTCTAATCTTGTTCTAAGAAATAAGGAAATGAAAATAACACTTTTGGTCACCTGAGTTCCCTAAAGGTGATGAGGGGAGAACATACATGTAAATTCTAGTTTGCAAGAATAAACAAGATAATACAAACTAGCAATAAACAAAAACAAAGATCTTAAGAGCACTTAGTCTAAGTTTTGTGTTATTTTTAAAGCACTAATCAAAATATGAAATGAAATTTGGCCCCTTGGCCATGTTTTAACTTTTAAAATAGTGTAAAATTTTAAAAATAAAAATTTAAAGTGAATTTTAAAACACCTTAACAAAATGTGAATGTATTTTTAGCCTTTGTAAAACTTGGATTGTTAAAAAAATGAAACATTGTTTAAAAAAATTCAAAAATTTCTTCCTTGGATTTATTTTAATACAAAAAAGTTAGGGGATTGATTTTTTTTTAGTAAAAATTATATCCTTTCAAGTTAGCCCAATCAAAAACACAAATTTCAACTCTCAGGCTTTGTAAAAAATAAAAATACAGAGAATCATTGATGATTTTACTGATCTTGGTTGTTTTTGCAACCACACCAAAAACAAACATGTTTTGACATAAAATTATTGAAAAATAATTTTATAAAACTCTAAAAAAATTTCCTACCTTGAAATAAAATGTTAAATAGAACCAATCAAAGCAATAAAAATAAGAAAAACTTGAATATTTGTTACATTTCTGGCTTCTAGTTTGACTATATTTTTGACATAAAGAATCATTACTGATTATGCTAATCATGCAAAATTATATCAATACCATGATTATTTATATTAATTTTTTATCTTTTTGGCTTGACTGAGAGTTTAAACATTTTCACCTTTTTGACAATTTATTCAAAAATTTGACATGAAAGCAGTTAATAAAATGACCTAAAAAGTAGCTAGGAGAGCTTTGTGGGGTGCAGGTCTCATTGGGTGTGCCATTATGTGACAATATAAATACAATAGGGGAGATTAGTATGGTTTTAATATGATCAAAAGTAATAAAAACCACACTAATGAAACTTACACCTCTAGCCTAGACACTAAAGGAGCTAGTGAACTATACAAGTAACTACCAAATGAAAGACAAAACAAAGAATTTTACCCTCCATGAGAGCAAGATTTATATATTGGTAATGAATTTATGTGGTAAATAATTATTTTTAAATGGATTTGCTTTCACCACCTTTCCTTGTCACCTTGGTAATGTTGGGCTTGGATTAGCAAATGGGCATGATAACACTATACCATTATGATCCTTGAAGGTATTTTTGCATGATATATTTATACCAAAATAGCTTATGGATCAATGAGTGAGGAATTATATTTATATCCTTCAAAAATAAATCTATCCCAAGTGTAGTTAAGTTATAGTTAACTATTGTTAGGTTTGGGAGGGGACAAGCCATTAATATTTTCAATTAATAAGCGTGGCTAAAAAATCCAAATATTTGTTTGATATTTTATGAGTGATTGACAACTCAAAAAATATGATTTCATTATGGTGACATAATTTTAGATATTTGTGTGAGGTCATAATGATTTAATCAATCCATATTTATGAATTTTTAAAAATATAAATTTTATAATTAATTAGGCATGGGCTTTCCACATATGTATTTAATTGGGTTTAACCAATTAAAATATCCTAATCAAGTTAATTGCCATTTTTGAATTTTGACAAGTTGTCCCTTACACATGGTTAAATAAGTCAATTTGTTAGGTCATAAATTTAATAGATATAAATTAGAGGAATATGATGATTACGTATAGTGCATTACCCTAGTTAGGGATACATTGATGTGGTTTGGAAGATGCAAGTGATGTGTACTAATGAATCAGAGCATTCGAGTGATTTATAAGATTAAATTGCATTATTTTGAAGAAGTCACTCTAGTGTCTATTTAGACATGGAAGTGGACAAAAAGGAGTGTCTATAGTCCTTACATTATAAACAATAAAATTGGAAAATATTTTGAACTGTATGGGTCGGCCTAAGAATGTCATTAACCCTTTTGTGAGGATCATTTCAAAAGATCTACTATAAATAAAAATTAAATCTAATTCATTATTAAATATAGAATCTATCTATAAATTTCCAATAAAGTTAAATAAATGAATTTCAAAATAAATATTTATTCCCTATTTATCCCTATTTTCATATCAAACACATGAGTAGTCATACTATAGGTCTGAATCACTCAAAAGACACCCATGAGCCATATTTATCAAGTTAAAAGTGTTTCTGCTCAAAATTCGCTTTTCAGATTTAAGAGAAAGAAGAAACTAAAAGAAGTAATGGACAAGGCTTGGGAAGTACCTGGATAAAGATTGCGCACCGTAAACCAGACGCTTGTGAGCACTCCTCTTTGGCTGTGGAGGAATGACACCTGCAAGAAAAAAAGGAAACTTGGACAAGAAAATGTTAGATGGATAGGCGGTGGGTTGTCGAGCAAAAGCTTGTTCCCGGAAGTGTGAAAACTTCTTTAAGGGAGGTCAACCCACTGATAACAGACAGATAAAAGATCAAGAAAATATAGAATGCCAGAATACAGAAGTGACGAAGAAATTAGAAAGGAAAGAAAAGACAAAATGATTACCTGAAGGAGTTGTAGGGCTGATGACAGTCACCGAGGTTGGAAATGTTGCCGGCGTCGGTTAGCTGATCTGCCGGCGTCGGCTATCCTGCCGACGTCGGTTGGAGAAGTGACCAGTGTCGGTCGGGGTTGTGGCCTGTAGTTGGGTCTGGGTTGCTTTCTGGACTGTGGACGGGTCTGGTTCATGAACGGGGTCGAGACAGAGTTCAGGGACAAATTTGGATGGACTGGGGAGTGGTCTAGTTCTGGTTGGGTGCCTTATGCAAGGTCTTTGTTGACAGAGGGATGAGGAAGTTGTCTGGGATTGGATTAAAAGAGGGACAGGAAAGAGGAAGAGACACAAAGGACAGGACCTGAGAAGGCTTTGCAGCCTCTCAGGGGGAAGAACAGAGGGAGTAGAAAATAGTAGATAGGATAGATAACTGAAGACTAAATAAAAGAAATAAAATGAAACACCAGATTGTGCTTACCTTTTTGCTGACTGAAGAACGGAGGAGCTGTTGTTGGAGCCACGAAAGGCTTGTTGCAAGAAGAAAATCCTGATCTAGAGCCTTTGCACCTATTGCTGCTGTTGCACGAGGTCCAGACGGAGGAGAGACAAATGCCAAAATGCTAAGAGAAGTCTGTTTGCGAGCTCAAGGGTCCAGGGGCTGCAACGGATGTAGAAAGGGGTAATGAAGGCTGCCAACGCCGGCAGTTTTGCCGACGTCGGCCGAAGGGTCACCGACGTCGGCGGTCGCAGGATGGGGACAGAGGCTAAAAATAGCCTCTGCCCATTCTTGCACGCCGCCGGGCGAGGGGTTATGGTAAGAACGGTCACGAAGAAGCTTAAATGGGCGTGGGGGGAAGATAATGAAGAGATTTGGCCTAATAAATGCTAGGGGGAAGGTGGAGGGATTCAAGGGAGGATCCAAGGTGGTAAGGGTAGGGTGGAAAGGGGGCCACTTGATTAAAATATTTAAGTTATTTTAATCAAATGGAGGCCAAGGGTTAGGATAGGGGTTTGAGGTGGACAAGGGGGAGAACCAAGGTGCAGACACATTTGCGGTGTCTACATTTGGCCCTTTTTGTCTTGTTGGTTGTTTTAGATGAACTGCAAGACAAAAATAGGAGTTGGTTGCCCCAGAAAAGGATGAGGTGTTCCCCCCTCAAAGCGATAGTCGAGAGAAGGGAACCGAAGATCGAGTGTCGATTTGACAGAGAAATGGATAGAAGAGAGTGAGTGAAAATGCTGCCATAGTCGTGATTGCGCGTAGTCCACTTCACGAGAGGGTCGGGTCAAATTGTCGCATGTCGAGGGTCAAGGAGTGCCAAAATTGAAGTAATCGGGCCCCAACATTTAGTCGTCTGCTGATCGGGTCACTCAATCTAAGCTGAAGCTCCAAATGGTCGTCGTGTTCTAGGTATCCAGGGCTCAGGAAGTGCTCCCAGAAACACGAAAAAGCCACAAGTAGTAGGGATCAACTGGCTTGCGATCCTATACTTGCGAAGGGTCAAAAATAGTCTGCGGACAATTCTGCTAACCAGCCGTGAGGTAGCACACACGCAAAAACAACCAAGGCAACATTGGTTTGAAAGAAGGTCAAAGAAGATACGCATGATCTCCAATGGTCATTGGTCAAGAGGATGGATGGACGAAAGGATGCGGCCGAGCTAACCCCAGAAGACCCCATGTCAACTGAGTGCTACCTACATAGCCCCTGTGTGAAGGGCCTCAGGATGATGTAGTTCTCCCTAAAAGGGAGGAAGGGTCAGAGGGATTGATTGGTCTTGGTCAAAGTCGATGATTGGTCTTGGTCAAAGTTGACAGAGTTGGGCGTGATAAGAGTCAAAGAAGAGAAGGTTTGTCCATCATAGAGACGAACAAATGGGGGTGGTCGAGCTAACCTCAGAAGATGTGGTATCTGAGTGCTGCCTACATAGCCCTGGTCATAGGGCCTCAGACCAATGTAGTTCGGATGAATTGAGAAGATTGGTTGATGATTGGATGTGGTCAAGCGTCGAAATGATGAGGCTAAGATGAGGATAAAATGATGCTACAGATGGTGTATTCTGTAGAATTGGTCGAGAGGCTTTCATCCCTAGCAAGTTTCCATAGTCGCAATGGATGTATGCTAAAAATGAATGGAAGGTCTATTTATGCTTCAGCAAGTATTGGTTTATGCTTAACATAAATTGGGTCTAGTCGATAGTTTCCATGTGTATTGGTGTCCATAGAAACTATGTGAAATGGTCGAGGTTGGTGTCAGCTGAAGATGATGAAAATGGCTGGGTTTGAGATAAGTCGACAATTGATGTGGCCAAAGCGTAGAGAAAAGATGAAAGGAAAATCGCTCTTTCATTGACAAGGACCAAAAAGGAAGCATAGATAGGGGTTATTAGAACAAAAGCCCCGTTTATGCATTATGTCGTTGACCAGTGTGGTGTTAGAACGGTAATCGAATCACTTTGACATTAAAGTGAGCTTGAAATCCCTTGAGCAGGGGATAGGAGGAGGATAGGGTAACCCAATTTAAGAGCAGGAATAACCTTGCCCCTTTTTATAGGAGACCCTGAGATAACTACAAGCCAAGTCCGTGACTTTTTTTTTTTTTTTTTTGACGCAGACTGATCAATGCGGGAAGCCTACATAGAGATGTCTTTTGCTTGGTGGTCAGTTTGCGAAGCTGATCAATGCGGGAAGCTTCTAAGAAAAGGTTCCTATTTGTAGCAAGATTAGTCATAGCCATCCTTTGAGGGAGTGGTCTATATTTTTGCTTGATGATGTTTGATAAGTTGGCCTAGCTGTCCTTCAAGGGATCAGTCTAGTAATACAGCAATGATAGTACAGCTGTCCTTCGAGGGATCAGTCTGTCTTTTTAATTTGATTTGATTTTGTGACCATGGATATGTTTTGACATCTTGATTTTGATTTGTATATATTGATATAAATGAGAGTCACGGACAAGGCTGTAGAAGCTCAAGGACGCCCTTTTATTAGGACAAAGCATCCATGCATCATAAAAGGGTTGTAGAGGACTTGTTAAAGGGGAATAGGGTTGAAAGGGATGAGGATTAAGAGGATGAGGATTGCTCAAGGGATGAGCTCAAGTTACGTGTCAAGCAGACGAGTACTCGACTAACAGAAGAATGGTCGAAGATGCAACGCATTAAGAGGCTCAGGTTCTGGCCGTCCGTCGAGGGAAGACAGACGATAAGTCCCTAACCCATACTTGTGCGTGATGATAAAAGGTCCAAGCCAATTGGGGGTGAATTTGCCTCATTTACTTCACTCCATATTGGTCACGTGCTGATTCTCTTTGAGGAGGAGGTCTCTGATGTTGAAATCTCATTCTCATAGATTTTTGTTGTAGGCCCACTTTATGCGACTTTGGTAGACATGGAGATGATTAAGGGCAGCAAGACGGCGCTCGTCGAGTAACTCAAGTTGAGCTAGGCGATCTTAACGAAAGTCGTCATTGGAGAGAATGTCATGCAGGGAGATGCGGAGAGATGGGATATGTACTTCGAGAGGTAAGACAGCCTCTATTCTGTACATGAGAGAGAAGGGAGTAGCACCCGTAGAGGTTCGGATGCTAGTGTGGTAGGCCCACAAAGCGAAGGGAATATGAACGTACCAATCCCTTCCTGTATCGTCGACCACCTTCATGAGAATTTTGGTGAGAATTTTGTAGGAAGCCTCGGCCTGCCCATTTGCTTGTGGGTAGTAAGGCGAAGAAAAGCTGAGTTTAATGCCAAATGAGTCGCATAGTTTTTGGACAGTCTTGTTTTTGAAGGACTTGCCGTTGTCGGTGATGATTTTGTGAGGGACACCGAAACGACAGATGATGTGGCTACTGATGAAGTCGACAATTTTGTCGGCTTTTGTGGAGACAAGAGGAATGGCTTCCACCCACTTGGTGAAATACTCAGTGGCAGTGATGATGGACTGATGACGAAGAGACGAGTGAGGGTTGATCTCACCGATGAGATCCAAGCCCCACTGAGAGAAAGGCCAAAAATCTTGAGCAACTTGCAAGGCGTGGCTGGGGAGATGAAGCAGGTTAGAGTGCTGCTGACACTTGATGCAACGTCGAACATAATCGCTACAGTCTTGATGAAGGGTGGGCCAATAATAACCCAGGTGAAGGATGCGCTTGGCAACCGAGTTTCCACTGAAGTGTCCACCACAAATCCCGTCGTGGACTTGCTTTATGGCATGAGAAGCTTCAGCGGCAGTTAGACAGCGAAGAAGGAGACCGTCGAAGCCTCGCTTATAGATAAGACCCCCTAGCATGGTATAGCGAGCTGTGCGCTTGATGAAAGCTCACCGCGCATTGCTAGAGAGGTTGGGAGGAGTGACAGAAAGAGACAAGTAGTCCACAAGTTGCTTATACCAGTCATCTTGTGGGCTAGAATTGATAGTGTTGATATGGTCGATGTGAGGAGAGATGTATGAAGGAAAAGGTACGCGATGCACTGTGACAAAAAGGTGGGATGACGATGATGAAGACGGGATATGCGAAGCAAGAGAAGCCATGGTGTCGGAAAACTTGTTCGTAGAGCGTGGAACAGTCTGCAAGAGGTAATGGTCGAAAGATGCTAAAAGAAGGTCAGCACGATTCCTATACCTTTGCAAAACTTCATTTTTACAGAGATATGAACCGTTAACTTGATTAACGATGAGCTGCGAGTCGCCAAAGATGTTGATAGACTTGATGTGGAGGGAAAGGGCGGTCTGAAGTCCCAAAATTAAGGCCTCGTATTCGGCCATATTATTGGTACAATCAAAATCAAGCTTAAAAGATAGAGGCATGGGCTCCCCATTGAGTGGGATGAGGATGACCCCCGCACCCCCACCGAGTTGACATTTGGAGCCGTCAAAGAACATAGTCATTTGGTAGACGGTGTCAGCGGTGGAAAGTGTAGCGATAGACTCATCGGGAAACTCACAGTGTGAAGGTTGGTTGTCGGGAAGAGGGGCATCTGCCAGTTGGTCAGCGATGGTTTACCCCTTGATAGATTTCTATTGGATGAATTCGAAGTCAAACTCAGCAAGCAGCATGAGCCACCGAGCCATACGTTGATTCTGGTATGGCTTGGAGTGCATGTACTTGAGAGGGTCGGTGTGAGTGATGACAAAGGTTTTGTGGTTGAGAAGATAGTGGCGGAGCTTGGTAGCGGAAAAGACTAATGCCAAACAGAGTTTTTCGGTATGAGTATACCGAGTTTCATAGTTGACCAGTGTTCGGCTGATGTAGTAAACTGCTTGCTCGCGATGATGCTCATCTCGGTGCGTGATCATGGCACCTAACGAATGGTTGGTAGCAGAGATATAAAGGTAGAAGGGTTGGTCGTCCTTAGGTGGAATGAGGACTGGTGGAGAGACCAGATAGCCTTTGAGGGCTTCAAAAGCCTCTTGACAGTCCTTATCCCATTTAAAGGAGATGTCCTTCTTAAGGAGGTGATGAAAAGGTTGGCAGCGGTCTGAAAGCTGCGAGATGAAATGGCGAATGGACTAGAGCTTCCCTTGTAGACTGCGAAGCTGCTTGAGATTGGTTGGGGGTGGCATTTCAAGGATAGCGCGGATCTTGGTGGGATCTATCTCGATACCATGGAAGGAAATGATGAAGCCGAGAAGTTTGCCTGAGAGGACCCCAAAGACACACTTCTTAGGGTTGAGGCAGACATTGTATTGCAGAAGGCGAGAGAAGATGATTGTGAGAATGGTCAAGTGGTCACGGCGAAGTTTGGACTTGCCGAGAAGGTCATCCACATAGTCCTCCATGATTTTGTGGAGGAGATCGTGGAAAATGTAGGTCATGGCGCGCTGATATGTGGCACCAGCATTTTTCAAGCCAAAAGGCATGACTCAATAGCATAAAGTCCCCCATGGGGTGATAAAGGTAGTCTTGTGCTGATCTTCTGGTGCGATCAGGATTTGATTGTATCCTGAAAACCCATCCATGAGAGATAGCATTTCATGGCTGGCCGTGAGATCAACAAGCTGGTCAATGTTAAGAAGAGGAAAGTCATCTTTGGGACAGGCTAGGTTAAGGTCACGATAATCCGTGCAGATCCAAATCCCCCCAATTGCTTTAGTAACTGGGACGATGTTAGAGACCCACTATGGATAATCGATGGGTTGGATGAAGGAGACAGAAAGAAGGCGCTGAAGCTCCTCTTTGACAAGGAGTGCAACGCGAGGATGCATCTTTTGAAGCTTCTGCCTGACAGGCTTAGCCTCTGGTTTGGTGACAATGTTATGGGTAGCAATGGTGGGGTCGATGCTAGGCATGTCACTGTAAGTCCAGGCAAAGGCCTTGCTATGGTTGGAGAGGAACTGGGCATAGTCAAGCTGCTCCTGAGCGTCTAAAGATTGGCCAATCTTTAAGACGTGAGGAACATCAGAAGAAGAAGGGAGGTTGATGTCAATGGTGGATTCATTTAACATAACCTGGGTCTCGGAAGGGAGGAAACGCTAGATGAAAGTGTCATCGGCACCCATGTAGGAAAGGATGGCATCATCGTCAACGCAGTGGACAGTGTGAATGGTTGCCGACTCATCCTCTACCATGCTAGGAAAGATGAGAGGGAGAGACCTGGGCACCCCATTGAGTTGATAGGTTAGGGGTTCCAGGCGGATGGTGTTTATGGAAAAAAAAAACTAGGAGGGATGGAAACCACCGACTCCGTAGGTGACGAAGGAGAAATCGGTGAGTCTGGAAGAGATTGGTCAATGGTTGGCTCGGGACAAAGGTCAGAAGGAGCTTGAGTGGGGTCATGATATCCCAGGCCATACCATTTCTTGGCATCGTGATCATTGAGCGGCTCGATGGGCTGATGGGAGCCCTGCTCCTAACGTCCAAAACCAAAACCCTTCCATGCACACCTGTGAAGGTAAGTGTGTGCAAAGGCGGGGTTGCCAAGAAATGAGAAATCAGATGTGAAAGGTTGGGGTGAAGAGAGGGAAGTGCCGTTGGTAGGAGCTTGATTAAGCCCCCCATAGACAAAGTTGGTTTGGAAGTGAGGAGGACCATAAGGTACGACCGTCCCGATCCGATGGTCGTAATTAGGACTGAGGTGAAGGCGTCCATACTCTTGCGGAGTGTGGAACATGTCAAGGGTCAACAAGCGATATTCCCCAAGTGATAGTCGTTGGAAGATGTCTTCCATGGGGTCTTTGGTCGGCGCTTGAAGAGGAGGGGTGAGGGCAACCACCGATTGCGAACTGGTCGAAGCTTCCGCAGATGGAGGCAGTGCCAGAGTTGACGGCTTGATGGGAATGAGGACATCGTTAGGACGGTAGGTGGTGTTGCAAGTCTTGAAGGGTGAAGGGTCAGTGGGGATGGTGTGGACTTGCCCTTCATGTTCGAACTTCACACAATGGTGCAGGGTGGAGGGTATACAGGCCATGGCACGGATCCAAGGTCGGCCCAGTAGAAGGTTGTATTGAAACTCTCCTTCAATGATATAGAAGAGCTCCGGGACTGTGCGTGGGCCAACGCGAATGTGGAGGATGACTGTGCCAATGGTCATGGCGGTGGTGTCGTTGAAAGAGCGTAAGATCACGTCAGTTTTGGAGATGCAATTCTTGGGAAGAGCCAGCTGATCAAAGGCGTGGGTAGAGATTATGTTGATGCTAGCACCGCTATCGATCATAACACGTTTAATGCGTGTCCGATCAACATAGGCAGTGATGAAGAGGGCGGCGTCCTGATCTTCCGTGTTAGATGTGGGAATCTCAGAATCGCTGAATGTGATGGAGGTGACAGGAGACAAGGAATGGACGAGGGTAGCAAGTGGTTGGGGGTCCTTGGGTTGGACCTCCGCTGCCTGCAAGGCTTGGATAAGGGCTTGACGGTGCTGAGGTGAGGTTTGGACAAGGTCATAAAGAGACATCTTTACAGGTGTCTGGTGAAGCTGCTTTAGCATGGAGTCGTGAATTGGCCCAGAAGAGGAAGATGAAGAAGGTTGGGATGCGCCAAGTATAGAAATTTTAGGCTTGGGCGCAAGGGGTGGTTTGACGAAGGGATAGGTCCAAGGAATGGTAGCTTTTTCCTTGGCCTTGTCGTTTTGTGACCTAGTGGTTATACGGATAGCATTGATTTCAAAAATAGGAGGTGAGGAAGGGGTCATGTCTTACTGGTGAGATGTTGACGTGTTTGAAGAAGTTGGACAAGAAGGAGTCGGGGTCTGGTCAAGAGTGTCCTCAAGGAGAAGAGTGTCTTTCTCCATATGGCGGCGAATGACGGCCTTGAGGGCACAACAAGTCTCGGTGTCATGTCCTGGTGTACGATGATATAAGCAAATTTTCGTATCGTCGAACCAGGAGGGCTTGGACCCGAGAGGTTGGAAAGGCTTGATGGGCGGAAGGGTTATGTCAGAAGTCTGGAGAAGTCAGCACAATATCAACGAGTATGAGCCCAATAGAGGGTCCGTGCTATTTGATATGTGCGAGGTTGGTGAATTTTGCTTAGGCGAGGTTAGAAGAGGTTTCCGTACCACCTTATGGGTTGATGGTGCGGTGACAGATGGAGACGGCTCTTTCTTGATGATTGATACCGCCTTTTTGGGAGAGGGACGACTGGAGGTAGGCAGAGGAAGCAAAGGAGGCAACGAGTTCTGGTTGAAGGCTGGAGTGGGAAGGATGCTAGCCAAGGTCGAAGGATGGGGGCCCAAAATGGATGGCAATGGTGATGGAGAAGGAGGCGTTCGTTTCTGTGGTCTGGCAGTCTTCTTCGCCTTGGTTGGAAGACTACTACTGGTCGAGGTCTGGCCTAGGTCCACCTTCACTTGCGGGTGAGTGAGGGTGGAGATAGGACGAACGCAAAATGACTTGATGGGTTTAGACGAGATAGATGCAGGCTTTGGTTTTGACGGGTTTGGTTGAGGTTTGAGAGTATGGTCTTTGTCAAGAGTCTGATGAGATTCTGTCTTAGGAGGATTAGCGGCATGTGATGAGAGGGCACGGGTATGTTGAAGGGCTTTAAGATGCTCCCACAACACCTGAGGCGTCACTTTCCTCGAAGGGAGAAGTTTGATCTTCTCCACTAACCGGGAAAATGGCTGAGAGGAAGATGTTGATGGTTGCGAGGTTGAAGACGAGATGGGTGTAGTGGTCTTAGATGCATGGTGTGATGAAGTCATGACAGATTTAGATGAAGACGAAGGGGAGACAGGGTCTTCCCTGGGTGGAGAAGAAACCGGGGAGCGAGGCTCCTCCAGCGGGTAAGGGGCAGGGATGACGGTGCCCTCCACTTGCGGCTGAGGAGTAGGAAGGGTCGGGTCTTCCATAGGCTACAGAAAGGAGGATGGTGAGACCGGTGGTGTTGGTAAGGCCGAGGCATCCTCCAAGATGAGAGAGGTCAATGGAGAACTAGCCGGGGAGAGAGGCTCGTCCACATGTGACGGACTGATTGATGGACTAACCTCAAGAGGTTGATTGGGGATGAAAGGAGAGACCGTATTGACTGTTCGAATATTGTGCTCATGATTGTCGTCAATTAAGGTCTGGACATTGTTCTGAGTTGGCGGATGATTGGGGAAAGGTTGTTTGAAGATGTCAATGGCCTGATTAGGGGGTGCATTTGGATTGTCTAAGATGAGATCCCCCTTTTCAAGCATGTCTTGTATTATGTTCTTAAAGGTCTTGCAGTTTTCCGTGTCATGGCCCTTAACACGGTGGAAGCTGCAGAAGTCTTGCTCCCTATACCACGCGGGGATGGCATGTGAGGGATCAAATTGTGGAGGAGGTCGGGCTTGAGGGAGATTGAGGACCCCCTGTTTGAGAAGCTTTTCCAGCACAGACGCATATGATTCTCCGAGAGGAGTATATCGTCGCTGCACGTATCTTTGCTGGAATTGGCGAGTAGCGCTCTGAGATGTAGAGGGCTCAGGCTGATTGGATGAAGAAGATGAAGGTCTGACAACCACGGCATTAGCTGAAGCCTTGGATTTAGAATTGGATGATGATGGCTTAGTAGAAGAAGAGTCATTGGTCTTAGAGCTGGGGTTCTTACTCCGCAACTTGACTTTATTCTCCTCGATGGCACGTAACTCAAGTTCGTGGGCCATCGTGAAGGCCTCGTCAAAAGTGCAGAAGGTTTGAACCCTCAGGGTGGAAGAGATATGTCTGGCACAAGCTTGGGAAAAGAGTTCAATAAGCTCAGCCTAGGGCAAGGAAAAGGAGAGTTGATTGATAAGGCCTCTCCATCGAGCAATGAAGTCAGCTATGGACTCGTCCTCGAATTGCCGAATAGAATAGAGGTCCGTGATTGAGACCTTCTTGGTTATGTTGATGGAAAAGTGATCGAGGAAGAGCTGAGCCAATTGTGTGAATGAGAAGAGAGAATGGCTAGGAAGGGAGCTGTACCAGTCAAGTGCAGCACCCGAGAGAGACATAGGAAACGTGCGTAAGAGTAACGCATCGTCATGGCCAATGAGGTAGCAGGCATGTCTGAATGCCCGCAAGTGTTGCTGTGGGTCTTCCTTGTTTTGAAAGCGAGAAAACTTTGGAAGCTCCCACTGGCTAGGATATGGTCTGATTGGGATAGAAGGATGAATGGGTTCGTTGCAGATCTGCTCGTATGAAAGAGTGTCGCGTGAGCCGGAAACAGAGGTCTCAAGACTGGTCATCTTGTCCATCAGCATTTTGATGATGTCTGCCGACGGATTGACGGGTTGCGTGCCCCCTAAGATGTAAGGTGCTTGGAAGAGGCTAGAGGAGGCGTGCGACATAGTCAGTTGTACAATGTACGGATGACTAATCGCAGGGGTAGAGGTGGAGGCTAAAGGTGGTTGGGTAGAAGACATAGCTGGGCCCATTGTTGCCACGAGAGGTTGGACTGTGGTAACGGGGGCCAAGGGGTAAGAAGCCACCCTGGTGTTGATAGGGGCCAGGGTAGGCGGGATAGAGACGACAAGGTTTTGAAAAGGAGTGGATAGCGGTTGAGCGGGTTAGGGTTGACAGGGGGCCGAAACCCCGATGGAAGTGGGCCCAATGATAGAGGGAGAGGCCACACCTAGAGGATTGGTCAAAGTCTGGTCAGTGGTCAAAGCGATGGCTTGAGTGTCCGAAGGTTGAACTACGGATGCTGTCGATACAGCCGTAGTCGCGACAAGGGAGGTTAGCATTCCGTAGATCGGATTGCCCAAGGAGTCTCACGTTCGGCTATGTGCGAGATAGTGTTGCAAGGCCTTGACGTTGAGGTCCAAGAATCGCTCGAAATCTTGGTCCCCTTCTTGGACAATGGGAGTCTGCGGCGGGGTTGGACGGGCAGGAGTTCTTTCGGTCTCCGAGTTGAACTCCATTGTAGGCTTGGTCACGGATGGGGTGGACGGAAGTGGTTGACGGCTGGCGTGGTCGACAAGAGCCTTAGCTTGGCTACAAGTCAAAACCATGCAAGGCAAAGAAGGTTCAGGTCTCAGGTACTGTGTTGCTCAGTTTCAGAAGACCAGGATGGAGTCTTTGACAGAGAAGGGACAGGTTTCAGGCTGCTGGTTTTGAAAAAAAAGGATAGTGACAGAGACCGACATCGATTTAAAAACCGCTATCGGTAAGAAATATGGCCGACATCGGTCAGATAACCGATGCCGGTAACAGATGAAGCCGACGTCGGTATCAGAACTGATGCCGGTGACAGGGGAAAGCCGACGTCGGTGGAAGAACCGATGTCGGTGACTATGTTTTCTAGAGAACCAAAAGGTTCTTGGAAAAACAATGAAGAAAGCGTCCTCACTCACTCAAATAAACAGATGAGAAGAGGAAAACAGAGAGAGATAGACAAGCCTAAGCGATAAATCCTAGGAATTAACTTTAGACATTGTGGCTTATGCCTTAGATGAATGTTTGGGGAGATTGGCTGAAAAATGGGTCCTAGAAGAAGGCGGTCTAAAGATGGTTTCAAGTGTTGTTTTAGGTGCTCAAAGATCTGTGTTAGGGTCTGGTACGTGGCCTGGTGCTAAGGAGCAAGCTCCCCTCACTTCATGATTCCAGTGGTTAGCTGGTCTCGCTTAGCCAAGATATACCTCGCCTAGAGTTTAGACTCCGCCAGATAACGGAGTGGGCTTCCACCTTGGTGATGAAATCCAACTAGGGTCACCGGGACGGGTAAGGTATCCGCTGGGGGATGAAATCCCAGTCGGGCCTTGTCTCAGGTAAGTTTTATGTTCGTTTTAGTGCATGTGGTTCGGTAGTGTAACATCAAGTGTCTACAATTTATTTAATATGCATCTAAGTTACTAGATGTGGACTAATGTAAGCACAAGCAGAAATGAAAGTGCAATACATTTTAATGCCCAAGTCGAAATGTGATTTTTGTTATGAAGACAAGTTTGAGAAAGGGTTGAGAGTATGATGTTTAGACTAGTCTAGAAATGCAAGGAAGAAAGATTCGTTTTAGTCCTGCTTATAGTGTCATTGAGAAGAAAAGAAGGAGGAGAA
The DNA here is from genome assembly GCA_037957365.1 of Torreya grandis. Lineage (NCBI taxonomy): Eukaryota > Viridiplantae > Streptophyta > Pinopsida > Cupressales > Taxaceae > Torreya > Torreya grandis. Next base: position 1,439,734 of record JARHVA010000314.1, read on the forward strand.
AAGGTAAGAACCTAATGCTCCTAAATGAATGAAAAAAAGAAAAGGAACCCAGGAGGAACCTAGGGTCCCACCGGGCGTGCCAGAGATGTTTCTGCTCAAAATTCACTTTTCAGATTTAAGAGAAAGAAGAAACTAAAAGAAGTAATGGACAAGGCTTGGGAAGTACCTAGATAAAGATTGCGCACCGTAAACCAGACGCTTATGAGCACTCCTCTTTGGCTGTGGAGGAATGACACCTGCAAGAAAAAAAGGAAACTTGGACAAGAAAATGTTAGATGGATAGGCGGTGGGTTGCCGAGCAAAAGCTTGTTCCCGGAAGTGTGAAAACTTCCTTAAGGGAGGTTAACCCACTGATAACAGACAGATAAAAGATCAAGAAAATATAGAATGCCAGAATATAGAAGTGACAAAGAAATTAGAAAGGAAAGAAAAGACAAAATGATTACCTGAAGGAGTTGTAGGGCTGATGACAGTCGCCGAGGTCAGAAATGTTGCCGGCGTCGGTTAGCTGATCTGCCGGCGTCGGCTATCCTGCCGACGTCGGTTGGGGAAGTGACCGGCGTCGGTCGGGGTTGTGGCCTGTAGTCGGGTCTGGGTTGCTTTCTGGACTGTGGATGGGTCTGGTTCGTGAACGGGGTCAAGACAGAGTTCAGGGACAAATTTGGATGGACTGGGGAGTGGTCTAGTTCTGGTTGGGTGACTTATGCAAGGTCTTTGTTGACAGAGGGATGAGGAAGTTGTCTGGGATTGGATTAAAAGAGGGACAGGAAAGAGGAAGAGACATAGAGGATAGGACCTGAGAAGGCTTTACAGCCTCTCAGGGGGAAGAACAGAGGGAGTAGAAAACAGTAGATAGGATAGATAACTGAAGACTAAATAAAAGAAATAAAATGAAACACCAGATTGTGCTTACCTTTTTGCTGACTGAAGAATGGAGGAGCTGTTGTTGGAGCCACGGAAGGCTTGTTGCAAGAAGAAAATCCTGATCTAGAGCCTTTGCACCTGTTGTTGCTGTTGCACGAGGTCCAGACGGAGGAGAGACAAATGCCAAAATGCCAAGAGAAGTTTGTTTGCGAGCTCAAGGGTCCAGGGGCTGCAACGGATGCAGAAAGGGGTAATGAAGGCTGCCGACGCTGGCAGTTTCGCCGACGTTGGCCGAAGGGTCACCAACGTCGGCGGTCGCAGGATGGGGACAGAGGCTAAAAATAGCCTCTGCCCATTCTTACATGCCGCCGGGCGAGGGGTTATGGTAAGAATGGTCACGAAGAAGCTTAAATGGGCGTGGGGGGAAGATAATGAAGAGATTTGGCCTAATAAATGCTAGGGGGAAGGTGGAGGGATTCAAGGGAGGATCCAAGGTGGCAAGGGTAGGGTGGAAAGGGGGCCACTTGATTAAAATATTTAAGTTATTTTAATCAAATGGAGGCCAAGGGTTAGGATAGGGGTTTGAGGTGGACAAGGGGGAGAACCAAGGTGCAGACATGTTTGCGGTGTCTACAAAAAGATAAGACACTACATGAAATGTCATATAGTATATTTTACCCTTGTGCACAAATATTCCCACACATAGGGGAGAAATATATAATTCTAAAATCCTCATTGTAGTATTGTCTATGTAAGTAGCACCCATTAACAAAGGAGTATTCAGGATCAAATCAACATCATAAGCCTACTAACCCTTTTTTATCAATGTAACCTAAATTAAGAAGTATCTAGGGTTTGATATACAAACAATCATTGATAACTTAGACACAAGATTCAAATATATTAGCTGAAAGGTGACACAAAACCTAGAAAGACCCAAAATGTCACATATTGATATAATGAATATTCTATATATGATAGCTCTATTAGGACTCAGACAATAGCATCATCATAAGTGTCCATAGGGAAACACAAGTGTCTAGGCAACCATAATGAATATTTTCATAATCTAGTGACTATTACTTGAACATCAAACAAATTATTTCCACACCTATACATCTCATATACATCTATGCATCATTACATAATCTAAGTATTATTTATGATTTGTGATCATGAAATCAAAATATTATTCATCATTGAAATTTATATATCTTCCATTTTTCTAATTCAACACTAAAATAATAAATAATAAACTGAATTAGTTAATTAGCATGCATTAAGGAATATTTTATCTCATTCTTGAATATCCCATTCTTCCTGACTCTTAATTCTAAAAAGGGTTAAAAATTTTCTTAACCTAACCTTTGAGTCCTCCATGTAATCTATCTTATTCTAAGGTTTATAAAATCTTAGAGTTTCATATTTCTATGTTTATTTTTAGTTCTGATTTGATTCACTTATTCACATATTTATCTTCATTATAAACAATGTAAAATATTAATAACAAAGATCATTTTGAAATGGAATAAAAAGAAGCATTAATAAATCATTTGATGTAAATAAAGATTTAATTTATGCATTTTTATATTTTACAAGAGATGAAATTAGTAAAATGCTAATGCTACTACCTCCACATATAATAATGAACCCTTAGATGGTCCTACTATTTATACATCCTCCATGGAACCATTAGTACTTCAACCCAATTATTGGTTTTTATGTTTATTTCAACACAATAATTTACATCACCCATGGTGACTTATCAAACTTCTAACTGTAGTGGTCAAAATATGCAAGATATTGTACAAATTATAAAACTTTTGTAAGCTAGTTTTACCAACATTGAGAAGAAAACCTTGAAACAACCTCATGATATTACTTCACAAGATGCATTACATAACCCTCTTACACCTAAGATATATTTATACCCTTTTCCAATTGATTTTGTTGCACACAAATTCACACTTTGTGATGAAAAGAGTGATCCTAAACAACATATCCGATCCTTTTATGTTGCATCACTTGATTATGCTTCTAATGATAACATTTTGACTAAATTATTTCAAAGAAGATTAATAGAATATTATTTTAGATTGTTCTATTATCTACAATATAATCAATAAAAGTATTAAAATCCCTATTTGATAAAATTTTAACACATTTTTCAATTAATATTAATAAAAAGATTTCATATGCACAAATTGATAAGATCAAACAAGGACCCAATGAACCAATCAATGAATATGTCTTGAGATATAAGACAATGTTAGGAAAATGACAATCCAATGGCATATAAATAACTTCAATACATATTAAAAAAAATTGATTAATACCTTACCTAAGTCTATTATTTTAAATAAATTCATATATTTTGATGAATTATGCCCTATTTTTTGACATAGGTAAATGGAATTTATTGCATTAAACAATCTTAAGTATGTATCTAACACAATAAATACATCCACTATAAATTTTTAGCAAACTAAGTTATAAGGTAAAACCTAGTGAGGATAAAAAAGACACAACTACCACAATTAATATTATGTCATAACAACCTAATAGGCTCATCTTATCTAATCCACTTAAAAGAAAATTTACATGGTTAACCGAGTATGCAGGTTCATTAGTATAAAATATATTAGAATGTCATATCATATCTCTCCCTCCTCTAATGGTGGTTGATATGAGTCAACCTTTACCAAAAGGATATGATGTCAATACCTATTGTGACTACCACTAATGTGCAGGAAATTCTATAAACATATGTTATAAACTAAAACACAAGATACATGACCTTATTGATCGTGATCGACTTACAATTGAGGACTCTCCCAAAAATTTAGGATTACAACCAACTAATCATCAAAACCAAAATATATTCAACAATCTATTACAAGATCATTTTAAGATAACTTTAGAAGTACAAATGGCATATCGTGCACATCCTCATTTACCATAGTACATACACCTATTATATGGTAATATTGGTATATTTATACATAATATACCTCTTATGGTTCCAAGACCTTATATTTAATTTTATTATAGTGAGATTGTATATGATGACTCCGATCTTCATTCTTTATGTATTAGGGTATAAATTGATCATAAACATATAACTATTATAATTATTGACAATGGTTCTAGTGAAAATGTATGTACCATGACATTACTTACACATTTTGGATAAACACATGATGCATTATTCCCTTCAACTAAAATAATAAAATCATTCAATGGGAAGCTACATCAAGTTTTTGGTGAGATTGATTTACCTCTTCAGGTTGGTACAACATAATATACCACTGCATTTTTAGTTATGCCACTATATTATCAAATTTGAGATATGTTTGAAAATCCCAAATGGTAAAAATCTTGTGAAAAATTAGGATAATAATATAAAAATGATAAAATTCACTGATTTAAAACTACCATATTCTATAAATTTACTAAAAATAGCAAAGTGTAAGGAGAAAAAGACTTAGTTGGAAATTGTTCCTCTAGGCCAATCATGATCTAAAACTTGTTATGTAGGGAGGTTTGGTGGATGGAATTAGGAATCTTGAACTAGATCTAGGCCTAGACACCAACATTAGGAAGATGACACTAGAGGGGTGGTTATCCTATCTAACCTAAGGTGCTCCTATCAACTTGTAGTGAATAAATCAAGGTTTTTAGGTTCTTTGTGCCTTTGTCTATAGAGATATACTTGGTATAAGAATTTATGATAATTTTTGGAGACCAACGTATGATTGATTTTCCTTAAAAACCTTAGTTCCTTGACATATAAATACTGATGAAAATCAATTGGAAAAATGGGTATGTGCACCAAATTTCAAGATCAAGCAAATATTATCAAAATGATAATAAAACTTAAAACTTGATGGAACCAATAGGAAAGGATAGAGAAAGTAAATAAGAATCAATAGAGTATTATTACTATCATCTTTAGCTTCTCATAGCTCCATTCTAGGATTTGAACTTTTGTGATTGATCTTGAATACTTGATTGTTGGATTTCTTGTGGATGCTTGACAATGGCTTCCAAAGGGACTATGGATGTTGGATAATGGCTTTTATGAGTGCTTGAATGCTAGTATGGATGCTTGATGAGAGTGTTAAATGGCTTGTTTAGAGGATTTCATTCACTTTATTCATTTTTTCTTGAGAATGGAGGAGTGGTTTAGTTTTATAGGTATATAGGGGGAAGATCTATGGTCTAAATTAAAATTTGGGCCATCAAGATCTATGGTTAAGGAATTTCCGTAGAATTTTTAATTCCATGGAAATCTCTAAAATAGGAAAATTCTAGAGGAAGTGAGCTAAATTAGAGAGATTTATAGAATCCTCCAATTCTATAAATTTCCCCATAGGCTTTAGGGATTTAGGGAAGGGCAGTCTAGGGTGGTATGTGGGTAGTTAGAATATTTTTGATTTTTAAATTTGATAGTGGCTTTAGGCGGTAAGTTAATAGGTAATGGAGTCTATTAGGGGTTTAATGAAGGGATTAATTGATTTTAGTATGGGGTTAAGGTTCCATGTGATGTAGGAATGAGTATGGATATTAGACTAAGGGTTAGTATAGCTAAGAAATATGGGAATTAGGCTATATTAGTAGGAATTATTAACATTAGTAGGGTGAGCATATTATAATGCATATATTTTTTCCCCTCTTTGAAAGGGTGTTATGAGTGGAAGGAGTAAAGGTCTGTCAAACAAAAATCATGGTGTGGATGATGTTAGTTGTTAGTAGGATATAATGCCTCCTTGAGGGAACATGGGAGGAGACAAACTGAATCAGATGATCACTCAATAAAAAATCCTTGGGTGGGATAAGATGATGATGTTTTTAGGGGGTGGGATGAATTGAAGTGGATCGAATAGGTTCCCCAATATTGATAAAGAAGTGGCTCAAGTAATGGGTCTAGACAATAGACAAATTGTCTAAAAGGTGATTATGTGATAAAACAAAGTTGAATGATTTGAAAAATATGATGGGTTTGATCTAATGATGGGTCCAATAACAAGGATACATGCTATAAGAAGCTTTAAGAAGGATAACAAGGGTTTTGGTTAAATTATAATGATAAAGAGCCACTTTCTATAACATACAAGACTTTAAATTGATGAATAATAGATCTGATTATGGGAGGGTGATAAGGGATAAATAATTATCAGATGATCAATGATGTTTCCTAGGCCTGAAGAGGGCTTGGGCTGGTATGATTTGAGATATGGGATTCCATAGATTTTATGGGGACTTTCATGCTATGTTTTGGGATGTTATTTTTAGGTTTGATAGATTTAGTTGTTAGGGAGAAATGGTTAGGGGGTGTTAATAGGGGTTAAGTAGGGGGAGGGGGGGTAATATAGGCCAAAGGGGCCATGGGGAGGCTCATTTTTACCCTTTGATATTGGAGATTGGGGCTCTGGAGAGAAAAATGGATAGAATCCCATGAGCTTTTCACCATGGCGAGAGGGTGTGAGATCACTAAAGAGTGATTGAGGCTGGACCTTCATTGATTAAACCATCCATAGCTCTATTATTTTTGAAAATTTGGTTATTTTTTTGAAAATTTGGGTGAATTTGGGTGGAAAAAGATGCTGGTTATTACAGTTAGGAAATCCCACAACTGGGGATTTTTCCCATAGTCATGGGGTTGTAGACACAAAGGGTAAGGTTTTTAGGGGTAATGGAAGGATTACAATCCCACTCATATGGAATGGTGGGATCACAATCCTACTATGAGGGAATCACTAGATTGTAACCCTATGAGTGATGGAGTGATAGGATTGCAATCCTATAAGTAGGGAATAGTGGGATTCCAATCCCATGAGATGCATATTTTCATAGAATTTTTATTTCTATGGAAGTCTCTATAATAGGAAAACTCTAGAGGAAGGGGGTTAAATTGGAGAGATTTATAGAATCCTCCAATTCTAGAAATCTCCCCATAGGCTTTAGGGATTTAGGCAAGGCTAGTGTAGGTTGGTGGGTGGGTAGTTGGAATATTTTTGAATTTAACATTGGCTAGTGGGATTAGGGAGTAGGTTCGTAGGTAATGGGGTTTACTAAGGGCTCAATGATAGGATTAATTGATTTTAGGATAGGATAAAGGTTATGTGGGATGCAAGAATGGGGTATGGGTAATAGAATATTAGTTATTTTAGTTAAAAATATGAGATTTATGCCAAATTAGTGAGAATTAGGGTAATTAGTGTGGTGAGCATAAATTAGTGCATAACTTTTTGCCCCTCTTTAAAAGGGAATTATGAGTGGAAAGAAGTGGAAGGAGTAATGGAATTTTAAAGAAAAACGATGTCATAGATGAATGTTAATGGATGAACATGATGACAAATATGTTAATAACAAGATTGATGATTCTAATGGTGGTATTGTGGTTCCTCATAATAAGCCTTAGATTTTGAGACCCTTTGTAATAATTTTGTCTATCTTTATTTGTGTTGTTTTCTATGTACATGATAGATTGTGATTCCTTAGAAGGTAAAATATTTGGGGCATATTTAACAATCCCTTGACTTTTTAAGTGGTGATATTGACTTGGTACTATCAGGTTTATTATTCTCAATCATGGTATTTCATATTCACCAAGAATTGGTAAAACCCTAACCCTATTATTTTTGATCTATCATTTATAGAATTTTCCTATTTTGATTAGCAGGGAATTGGAATATAACGGTTGTAAGTCTTAAAGCAGCCCCTTTTGGCTAAAAAATATTCTTGTAAACATTCCTTCATATAGTCAATTTTTTACCTTATTCAAATTAGAAATTCCACTTACAAAGGGTGTTTTATATCTTGTATGGTCTTGTTAAGGCACAAGAGTAAAGAAGACTATTGTAGGATCTATTTTCTTAGTAATGGGTTTGTTAGTTATAATAGTGGTATTGTCTAACCATCATGGTTATCATAGTAGTTAGTTGACAATCTTGTCATTATATTCTTGTGATATTACATTTGAGTAGTGGGATTGTACATTCTGGTTATGGGATCACCCTATGTACTTGTAGGGTTACAAAACTTAATTTGCAAATCATTTTCTTATAGGATTTTTTGAGGATTTTGGCACCCCTATTAAATATTTAACCTTTTTGATTGTAGGGAGGGGTGCCACTATTATTATTTTTACTTTAAGATTTTATTATACTTAAAAAATTATTGACTTAGATAGATAATTGTCTTCTTTAATTGTTTGTAAAATACTTGGTTGCTTATTGTGTATGCTTTGTGTTTTTTTGTTTGTAAATAATTAATTGTATCATGTAAAATCTCACTTAGGTAATTAGAATCAGTTAATTAATTATATCATGTGTTTGATTGATTTTTGATCCCTCCCTTAGGATAACATGTGACATGGATTTATTCACCACACATGTGACTTAGTCTCTAGGGGCTAGTGACATCAATTTCACCATCATGATCTAACCACACACCATGTTTTAGTAGAGTATAACAATAAGGAGAGTTGTTGTTATGGCCTAAGTAGAATTCCACATAAAGGGTTATATGGAGTGAGGGGAGATTAAGACCATATACCCAGGGTAGTTAGATAGCCTCCTACATAGAAATGGTCCCCAATCTACCATTGTGTATATCAGGGACTCCCCTATCACCTTATGCATATCTTAGAGTAGGGGACTATGACCAGAATAGGTATTTTACTGCCAGCATCAGTAATAACACCCAAGTGACCATCAAGTGTAATCAAGGTTGAGAGGGTCTAGTTGATTCTATAATAGGTCACTAACATACAATATCACTTGTGTATCCATTGGATGGTGTGGACATCATGTTACACTCATATACAATTTACTAATTTAGGATTATATTTGTGGATGTTGTTTGTGTGTTATGCCAAGACCCATTTTGTTTGATAGCCAAGTTGGCCACACCCTTAATTTTTGTGTGAATACCTTAGAAACCTTATACGATCACTTATATCCTTATATCATCATTTAAACATTTCCTCTTTCATCATTTCATCTTGACTATCCACATCCTATGTTCCTAACATCTACCTTAGCTCGCACCCCTTTTCATTCCATATCACATTCCACACTCATCCTAAATATCATCCATTTTTCCTTAACCAATTTTAATCAATATTTTAACCAATCTATATTCCCATATTCATACCATATCATTCCATAATGGATTGTATGTATACACCCATCTCATAACACCTGGTATCCATTACTCTTTTTCCACACACCCCTTTGACCATCACACTTCCCCATCCTCTTTTATCCATATCATTTTAACCTCTTCATCCTATCCACACATCATAGGATATATCTCTCTTAGAACCATCATCATTCCACACCCTCCCTTGTGTATTATAGTTAGATATTTATGACTCTTTCACCCATCCCACATACATTCTCTCACCTAGTATCCATCCCATAGTGTTTTGACATCCATATCCTTACCTATTTATCCACATCTTATCCATCTTCATATCTCATCCCTCTCACATCCTTATCGATACTTTATCTATTTCATATCCATCCATATTTTATCAAACTAATATCCTTGCCTATTTGATCACACCTTATCCATCTCATAACCTTGTATATTGGGTCACATATTATCCACACCTTGTCCATTTCTTATCCTTGTGTATCCATTTGACCGCCTTTTACCCATTTGTCTTATATAAACCATCTCATATTATCCCACATATTATATCTATCCATTTTATCTTCATCCTCTATTATATGTTCATCTTATACCTACATCCCCCTCCACCAATCCATACACATTATATTAAACCTAATATTTACCTACTCCTATAATCTCATCCTTTATGAAATATCTGACTTCCATTTTTGTTACCTATCTCTTACATCAACTATCCACCTATCCCATCATCTTATATTTATATCATCTCATCTCCTCACTTCCTTTGTCATCATATCTCCTCTATTATTAATCCTTTTCATACTTGCATCATCCCATTTTTTCATAATCTAATTCTTACACCCACTTATTCCATCCCATCTTGTGATTACCTTATCCTATCACCTTACCCACATTATCCATATATCATAGTCTCATCCATCTATTATCTTCATTATATCTATATAGATTCCTCTCCCATGTCTATATATCCATTCCATATATATCATTATCATATCATCTTACCCCATCTTGAAATCATATCCATCTATTCTAGTCTTATCCATATTATCCTCATATAATCCTAATAATCTATCATCTTTTTATATCTATATAGTTCATCCCACACATATAATCCTATCCCTTTTTTGAATTATTTTTTCCACATAGTCTATTAATCCACCCATTTGTTCATTACCTCATCATAATCCTCTTGTAATTATTTTCATTTCCCTCTAATCCATCCTTCACAACAATTATTTATTCATCTATTTATTATATTTCCATATCACCCCATCCATATAAGTCCACCTTCCATCACTATCACTTACATAATCTATATATATTATCCTATTTTATGTCTAACCACCTAACTCATCCATATAATCCACTCCACTTTATCCTTGTATCATCATACCTCATAAATAGCTCATCCATATGGTCTATATCTCACATGTCCTAATCACGTGTCAACCCACCTCTTATATTTAGTATTCATTTAACCACTTATTTTTTTATTGACCATTCCTCATCCATTTATCCTTCCATCTCATCATATCCCTATAATCAACCTTTTTTTGGTTAGTTTATCCATATAGTCCATCTTTCACATAGTCTAGTTCACCCCCACTCATTCATTTATCATCCTATTTTCTATATAGTTCATCTTTTCATATTCCCCTCCCCTCTTATATAATCATTTCATCCACATAACCCATAATCCATATTTAATAATTGTACCACATTTTGATATCTTTCCATTGTTTTTAACTTATCCCACCCCATTTAATTACCAATCTATAATCCATAAGAATCCATCCATAAATCGACTTGTATATATATTCCTTACTATTTTAATCCTAGTCATTCTACATCCCATATTTAACATCCATTTCTTGTCACTTTTACATACCCATCCTTTTATAAACCATCTATAGTCACTCCTTCATCCATTTCATCTTTTATCATCTCCTCCATTTTTCTATCTTGATTAGTAGTTTTTGTCCAACCTCTCACATCAAATTTCATGCATCATTATCATCCACTCCAACATCTTCCTTTCAAATATTAGTTTTTTTAATAAAAGCTATACCTTTGGTGGTCACCCATCCTTCTCAAATCATCAATCATCATCTTATCTTGACTTGAAATTATCATTATACATTACCTTATAAGATATCAATATAGAATCCATCATTATATGTATCCCTATTAGGTATCTTTGTCCCCTAGCACCCATCAACTTGTCCACTTTCCAATTTGAAAAGTAATTTGATACCATCATCCTTTCTCATCTTTGATAGATAGACTTCTTAAAAGACTATCTTTTGGTAATTTTTAGTTATCACATCTATTAAAATCCTCATATTTGACCACTACTAGTCTAGATTTTAGCCTAAAATAAGTATTTGAAATCCTCCCTCATACCTCATCACATTTCATCCTCTTAATATTTCACCATGGTCATCCAAACCCAAACTCAACTCCACTTTGGACAAGGCTCTAGTCAAGATGACAATATTTATATGAAAACCATGATCAAGTACTAGAATGAACCATAGAGATTAGGGGCACCTTACCACCCACCTTTGATCACACCCTTTTAAATAATATCATTCACCCATCAAGACTGGAATCCCCATGTCAACATACCCATCCAAATCCTCGAGAAGAAATAAAAGTAGACCATGGATTTATGGAGGAAGAAAAACAACATACACCTCTTGTCAATAATCATACTAAGGCTAATAAGAGACAAAATACCATCGAAGACCACCTAGATCAACTCACATAAAAAATTAACCTCATCCTTCATAATCAATGACCACCATCACCATGACACAACAACACCAATACTACCCAAAATGTTAACAAATGTAATAATGCTAAAAATAACACAAAAACCTTAGTCATACCAATAATGTTAACAATAACTCTCACCATACTCACATTCCATAAAGTAGTAACAATCAAACTACCAACCCTCTTGGGGACCCTGCCTTTGCACAAAAATGGAAGATGATGAAATTAAACCTCCAACAAATGGACCCTAAATAATAAGCCCTTAAGTATAGATATGAGGATTTTTTATCATCACCTTTAGACATCATCATTATGTAAATCCCCTTCCCTTAACACTTTGAATTTCCAAAATTCAAAAAAATATCAGGGAAAGGGTGATCCAACAGACCATGTATAGGAGTTCTATGTCGCCTATCACTAAGTAGCATATGAGGATTCTTATTTGTTGAGGCTATTCCCTAAGAGCCTAATAGGGCTGGAATTGAAATGGTTTATGTATCTACCAATGGGTTCAATCTCATGTTTGGGTGAATTGACTGATCAATTTGTCAAACATTTCTCTTTTAACATAGAACATGATGTATCCATCATTGACATCTATAACACTAAATAGAGGAATGAAGAAAGCCTTGTCTACTTCTTATAATTATGGCATGGGTTAGTAGGCTAGTTGAGGTGTAGTGTGTGTAAAAAGGAACTAACCAAAATATTTTTAGACAACCTCAATAAGGAATTAAAATACCAATTAAAATTATAGTGTGCTAAAACCTTTGATGAAATAATAGAAAAAAGGAAAGCAGATCAAAAAGGCCCTTATAGAAAAGGGAACCATCAAGTTATTTTCTCATAATGAACACATATTCAATGTAGAGAACTCCTTTTCAAATAATCCCAGGGTTTTTAATTAGAACAAGAATGTTGTAGGTGATGGAGTGGAAAACTCAAAACAATAACCACAACATGTCCAAACCATCTAAAGAAAAGGGCCTCTAAAACACCCTCATGTCTCTACCATCAAGGTTCCACGAGGTAAGCCTAAGCCTCACATAGGTAAAATTCCACTAATAAGCTTGGGAATTCCACTAGAGATGGTCTTAGAACAATTGGTTGTTGCTAATATGATTACTCTACATGAAATTATACCAGTAGATAATCATCAACCTAAAATTGATTGGTACCATGAAGATGAGTTTTACAAATATCATTAGGTAAAGGGACATGATACTAAGAATTGTATGTAGTTAAAGAACTATATCCAAGACCTGATAGAAAGAGGTGATATGAAGATTAAAGGAGAAGTTCCATAAAATGAATCAACAAATTAGCACCTTGGAATTTATAAAGATCATCTCCCAAAGCATGAGTAGATGAACCAGAGACCCCAATGGGACCAGGTTCATACATCATCTTCCAATTACACTAATTATCATAATATTCCCTATCATTAAATCAATACCATAAAAATATTCAACACCTAAGAGTCCACTCCATCTCCATCTCCATCCCCATCTCTTGTCCTAAAAATAAATAGGGCTACAATTGATTGTGTTGTTATTACTCAGTACAACAAAATAGTCATTGTTGTATCCCCTTCTCAATACCCTTCTATTTCATCCACTACACCTAGGGTGAATACATATAAGAAAACCACAAATGTGTTAGACAAATCTTATGATATTATTCAATAGCTAGAAGAGACCCTTACCCAAATTTCCCCAATGGAGCTCCTTAAAACATCTGTTTTACATAGGGAAATATTAAATCAAGTGCTCAATGATATGAAAGTACCTAGTGACCTTGATATAAATAAATTCCAAGCACTAGTGACACATCTATCCCCCTCCCCATAGCTCACTTTCATCACCTAATATTTACCATTGATTGGACCTCACCACAATTACCCATTGTACATTAAAGTCACCATTGCTCATCACCATGTCTCCTGTGTCCTTATAGATGGAGGATCAACACTTAATTTTTTTAATGTGGACTTTATAAAGAAGCTAGGATATTCTAAATCATCACTTGGACCCACCCTTATAATGATAAAGGTATATGATGACAATGAGTAGCCATTAATGGGTTCTATTTATCTTTCAATCACTGTGAGACTCATGGTTCATCAAACCTTGGTAAATATGGATCTACCATACAACATGTTACTCAGGATGCCATAGATTCATGAAATGCAAGCTATCCCATCCACTCTTCATCAGTGCCTAAAGTTTCCTCACTCAATAATGGAAGTCACCATTCCTATAGTTATCAATCATCATAGCTATCAGATGGAGAAATTCGTATCTCTATCTCAATATCACAACACTAAAAACTCCATCCTTAGTCATATGGCTACAAAATATATCTCTCTTAACCAATTGAAATTCACATCTGTTCCAACACCAGACCTTACCAAGTTTAAAATCACATCTACTAGTGGTAGAGACTATGAGTATAAAACCTTCTACATTATCCATATTCCCATATATCCCCACAGATATAAGTCCCCTAGCATAAAGAAGAACAAGCCCATCAAATATTAATTTGGCCTTATAGCCTTTAAAATCATAGGGTTTTTATTTGAAGAGTACATTGAAGATGGGGATAATTTTTGGATTCTACTTAATGATAAGGTCTTCATCTCACCCAAGAAGAGCTATCCCAAAGTCTACTACATGATGGAGAATATGAAATACAAAGGAAAAGGACTATGAAAATAGGAATAAAGTCAATTAGAGCCTATTATTTTTCAATAAAACTCATCAAACTTTGGTCTAGTGTATAAACTATATGATGATGACCTAAAAAATATCATTATGGATTTTATCCTAACCAATGGGTAACCTCTCCCTAATGAGGACATAGCGATAGGTTCTATTTGTAGTCACTTTAAAGAGTTGGCTGCAATAAACCTTTTCCTTGATACCACTATATCCACCATCAATTTCTTCCTCTTTTACCCTTCCCTCATTGATTGGGATTCCAAATAGGAGCCTTCTTTTGATGCATTTTAGAATTATGTGACCATCCTTGAATACATGGGGGTAAGAGATTTTATTCCATTTGGAGACCTTAAGAAAGGATTTTCCATCAATTTATGCAAATCAAAATATTTCGAGGAACAAAAATAATCTCATGTCTAAGATGAAAAGGAATATTTAGAAGAAGAAGAAATCTCTAAAAAATTGGATAAAATCCCATCTACCCCCATTAAATTAGAATAATACTTGGATATTGAAACTAATTTTCTAGATGGTTTCACCTCTGATGTATCTCAAATAAATTTACAACCCTATCTACAAGATCAATCACCCTTGCTCATTAAGGATGTGATAGAAGTAAACATCATAATCAAGGAAAATACTAAGATAGTAAACTAGGGGCATCTCTCACTATGTTAGAGCATGAAATACTCATTGAGTTTCTGAAAGAGTTTGTTGATATCTTTGCATTGGTGCACATTTTGGAGACCACTACGGTCACCAAAATGTGCACCAAATTTCAAGCTCAAGTTAATATTATCAAAATGATAATAAAAATCAAAACTTGATGGCACCAATAGGAAAGGATAAATAAAGTAAATAAAAATCAATATAACATTCTTACCATCATCTTTACCTTCTCATAGCTCCATTATGGGATTCAAACTTGTGTGATTGAGCTTGAATATTTGATTATTGGATTGTTTATAGATGATTGACAATGGCTTCAAAAGGGACTATGGATGTTGGATAATTGATTTTATGAGTGCTTGAATGGTAGTATGGATGCTTTATGATATTTTAAAATGTCTTGATTAAAGTATTTCATTCACTTTATTCATTAGTCCTTGAAAATGGAGTTGTGGTTTAGTTTTATAGGTATATGGGGGGAAGATCTATGATCTAAATTAACATTTGGTCCATCAAGATCTATGGTTGAGGAGTTTTCATGGAATTTTTAATTCCATAAAAATATCTAGAGTAGGAAAATTCTAGAGGAAGGGAGCTAAATTTGAGATATTTATAGTATCCTCCAATTCTATAAATCTCACCTTAGGGTTTAGGGATTTAGGGAAGGCTAGTGTAGGGTGGTAGTTAGAATATTTTTGATTTTTAAATTTGCTAGTGGGTTTAGGGGATAGGTTAATAGATAATGCAGTATATTAGAGGTTTAATGAAGGGCTTAATTGATTTTATGATGGGTTAAAGGTTCCATGGGATGTAGGAATGAGTTTGGGTATTGGGCCAAGGGTTAATATAGCTAAGAAATATGGGAATTGGGCTATATTAGCAAGAATTATTAAAATTATCAAGGTGAGCATATTTTAATGCATATAAGGTCAATTATAGAAATTGGTAAAAACCTAAACACCCCATGTGTTAAACACTGCTTACATACCAATACTCTAAAGAGGTATCAAAATTCATGTAGTTATCTTATGTTAAAGTGGTGTGCGAATAACTGGTGCAATATGTTAGATGATGGTGTAAGACTAATGTGATTAGATGTTTTTAACCATGAATTTTGACCTATAGAATTTATTAATACATGATATCCTGGATACTATGGCTTATTCAATTATAATTAGGAGAAATAGATATTTAGCTCTTAGTGTGCTAGTGTGATTCTGGTGCTTTTCAACGTGGAAGTCACTTATGTGAAAAATGGTTTGAAAAGTGTTTATATATTCATATCATTGAAAATAATTTGAATTGGGATTATTAAGGACATGGGAAAACCTTCCTATATCTTTTAATTTGGAAAATTATTTGTTATTTGACAAGAAGATAGGAGAGGGGAGGACACTCGAGTGGTGCATTATAGTCCCATAGGGAATTCTTGTCCAATGGATTTTTTTATCATGTCAAGTTTTAGGTAGGGCCTAAAAGGTGTCTAAGGTTGATAAGGATAGGGATAAGTTCATTTAGGCATCATATATCAGCTTAGAAGAGTGTTTAAGGTGGTTGAAAGTGATCAAAAGGGGCCTTAAGATAGGTCTAGATATAAGTGTGTGAATAAGTGGTCATAAGTGCATAATGTTAGATTAAATGTTAATTTTACATGTCTACATTTTCCTTCCTTTTATTTTAGTAATTAAAAAAAGGAAGGTACTAGAGTAAAAGTAAAAAGAGTTCATACCTGAACTTTCCTATTGGAAAGAGTCCTAAATGTAGACCAAAACACTAAATTATGATCCACACAAGCCTATAGTGAAACATATGTAATATTAGTATTTAAATAATTTGAATAATAAAAAATTGAAAAATAAAAAATTGAAGAGTGACAAGGAAGGAATACACTTGATTTAAGTACATGAACTATTGTGTCTTTTTTGGTGTAAAAGTTGGTGACTATGGCATTTTTACATTTGTAATAACATTAATTATCTTAGATTGGACTATGCATGCCCCAATCCTCATCTATAAGTGGGTGTGATCAATAACTCAAGTTTTCTTGACTCCATCACTATCTTCCTAGGGTGTTGGAGTAACTTGGAATCCTTATATAAATCTTAATATAAATAACTAGTTCAAAAAATTGGTGTAGATACTAGTACAAAAAATGGTATAGATACTAGTGCAAATAGTGAAACAACCACTATGGATGGAATACGGTTAAATTATGGTGCAAAAATAGTGTAAATATTGAGTATAATTAGGGTATAGTGTATTCAACATGGAGAATGATGTGAATTATCATTCCATCTATGAAAATGGTGTAATGAGGAAGAAATGTGCCACACACATGCCCCCAACTGATATCTAATGCACATAGGTTATGATACTAATTAAAACCAATATGATTCTAATTTATTCATAAGTGCCAACCTATAGAAACATATTGCACATTATTGCTCCCAAAATTGTGAAAATATAAGATAAACTGTGTATAATTCTGATTAATTCTAGAAATTAAGACTGTGAAACTGCTAAATATTGATCTAAGTAAATTAAGGATCTGATAAATTCTACAAATGCCTATTTTTAGTCATTTGGATAATAGCACTGGGAAGGACCCTGGAGTAGTGCTCTCTTTTCTAATGTGTTTCTCTTATTTGAATTGAATTTATGTGTTTTCTAAGCCTAAAACTATGTCAACTATGTAACCACTATTGAATTCTATATGTACATTGATCTGTGAAGTTCAAGTTTCTCAAAAAAACATCTGTGAAGTCCCCCTCTTTTGAGGTAAGTTTCCAAGCCAACATAATAGCTTAAATAAAAATACAAGGCTATGTAGTAGGTTTTAATGATATTAAAAAATGTAAATCTAAGTAATATTGACATCATAAAAAAAATGGCATCATTATGTATGTAAACTGGACATAGTAATAATGTAATATGCATGTAAAAATAAGCATTCATAGGAAATGTGTCTAGATATATGTGACAACGAAGCACAAAAATAATTGAGAAACTAAGCATATAATGCTAAATTTAACTAATTAGGGAGTAATGCATGATGTCCATCATGAAATTATAAGGGCTTAGGTGCATGATGTCCACCATGGCATCCAAATATGAGAAAAAAAGTAAGAAAAGTGTCATGGCCATGATGAACACAATCAAAGAGAACACATACAACACAAAAAACACATAATAGAAGGCTAAAGGGACAAAAAAAGGACATGTTCAAATGTCACTCACTTGAATAGAAGACACATATAAAAGCATCTTCAAATGCCCTCATAAACATACAAGGAAATAATGGAGGCTTAGAGCCAAAAATAAGGACATGTTCAAATGTACACACATAAGGACATGCTCAAATGTCCTCGCACACATAAAATTAGAGATATAAAGGCTTAGATCCACCTGGTAATGCCATATTCAAATGTCCTCAAAGTAAACGTAGAAGTGTACACAAGATGTGGAATTAAGAAAAGCAATAAAAAAACATCAATGATGATGTATTTTGACTAACAAGAGCTAAGTGATAATGTAAGAACTATTCAATAATATAGAGAGGAAATAGTATATCACAATGTTAGTGAGTGACCAATATCATAAGATGTAATATAATGTAAAGTACTAAATGTGTGAGTAAGATAAGGTGAGAAAAGAAGGATAAAACTAATATTTTTGATGCCCCCAATGAGATAACTAATGACTATACATGTTGTAGAAATCCTGTGTGTAATATGGAACTAAGTGCTAATAGTTTGAACTCATTGGGATAAAAATGAGATGAGGGAAACCATAGCACTACACTCATGTCCTCTACAATTCTCCTTTATAGATGAAAATTTGAGTGTGTAATAATGAAAGTACCTAAAAATGAATTTGACATTGATATTCTATGTAATCTACAATCACTCATGTACATTGGTGAAGCATGCATGATATAAAAATAGCTAAACCTAGTATCAAATATTATGTACAATTTAAATAGTGTATGATAAAGTATCTAGATAAGCATGCATAAGTCCCAATTTTAGTAAATTCTAAAATATTTTACTATTTTTGTATTTTTTCATATATATTCATGTAAGTATAATACATAATAAGTGAGATGACACTAGTTGATAAATCCTATAAGTGACTCACAGTCAATTGGACCTATGTCAATAAAATAAATTGTGACCTTTCATGAATGGAAAGGTGTGTGTTATGGTGAATAATTTTATCTTAATGGATAATTCAAATATGGACCACCAAGTGTGCTATAATTGTCTTTGCCATACTAAAAAAATTTTAATTGTGGGGATTTTTGGATCCCATCTTAGGGTAGGTGAAACTTGTGCTAGTGACTTATATGAAGTAACCTTGATACTCTATACTACTAATCAATGATGAGCCAGAGTAGTTAATGTATCTCTATAATTTTTTACAAATCTCTATTGAAGGGGTCTCTCTAGGATAAGCCTCTATGGAAGTGTAGATATATATTGTGAAATCTCTAGGTAGGTTGTACCTTATTAAGTGGCTCAATTAAAGGTTATTGTATGGTAGTTAAATATGAATATGGAAGAGGATACTCATAATGGATCCTTATAATTATAATTAATTCATTATGATATATGTATTTCAAATATCTATGAAATGTAGAAGAAACTACATGAATCTAATGAATGCATGGGTGTCCTAATAAAATGTTAAATACACCTACACTGGGTAGTAGTGTGAGTTTGGTGGCCACATGTGTATACACATAATATTTTTATAATTTATAATTTGATAAAACCTTCTCTCTTACACAAACCTATTGAGTTTCAATCTCTCTAAGTGTATTCCTTAAAGGTGCATTGGGAAAAGGGGTGCGTAGACCATTAGTGCTTTACAAGATTGTTGTGGCTATATATCATTCCTATTATTAGTCTAAATTATTAGAGTGTCTATCCATTTACCTCATATGATGCCTCTATGAAATATTGAAATATGGCTAACTTTGAAGTCCTAAAACCCTAAAATATGGCTAAGTCTAAAATCTTGTAGGACCCTCCAAAACATAGAATTTGCATTATAGATCTTAGAGATCCAAAAATATAAAACATCCTAGAAGTATAAATATAAAATATAACTTAAATCTTAAGGAACTATATGTCCATGTCTAAATGTCAACTTATACTTAAATGTTTATTTAATATTTATACTACTTCATTCAACACCTTTCATGCCCTTATCCAACTCCCTAAGCAATATCCCTTCTAAAAAATACCTTAACCAAGCAAACGCCCTTATTCTTATTTTTACTACTATGTCATCTAGGTTGATCTTATTAGGGATTGAGCACATGTTACAAAACTACATCATCCTGACAGACCTAGTTTCAAACCTAACAACTATCTTTCTTGCCTAACAAAATCGAGATGGTCAATCTTGTCGGTTAAAATCGTATGAGGCTTTAGGGTCAATACTTCATTATAAATAACAACTTCACTTCAATAAAATGGATAAGACCATTGTTTTTCATTATTATAGATTGTAATTCAATTATTTCTACACTTGAGGAGTCATTTCTTAGGGTCTTGCCTTGGAAGGAAAGAAGCTTGTCTTGTGGGAAAATATTGGATGCAAAGTAGGAGTCTTTTAGCCTAGATCTGATTTCTATATTATGATTATTACAAAGCCACAAAAAACTATTACAAAGCACCTTTGGCCAAAGGAGAGATTGAAGCATGATAGATTCATTCAAGGTAATTATTTATAGCTTTTACTCTTTCATTTGGTAAATATATATTGCTTAAAGTAATAGGATGAATGTTTTACTCCTTTCTTAGTTTACCTCTATATTGACTTGAGTAGAGATATATTTTTATGTTTTATTTTGTTTATTAACTATCCCCATTTATGCCACAATCTTTAGTGAGCATTATATTATATTTTTTATATATATTGTAAGCCTAGCTAGGGTTATTACATGGTATAATTTTCTTGGAGGATTTTAAACCCTCTCCTTTGGTGTTATGTAGCAAGATATCCTTTGGTTAAGTTTAACAAATCTGAATTGGTCATGTCCCAAAATAAATATCTATGTAATTAGTTATTGGTAAGATTACCTTATCTAAGCTCAGAATCCACTATGTAGGACAAGTTACAGATCCTTCCTAATTCATTGAATACAACATGTATGAGACTAACCTATAATGGTAAAGTAATATCACCAATGGAGATATAAATGTGAATATTGAATCATTTCATAACCATGGTAGTGTGAATCATATCCTGATCTATGTATCTAAGATGATACATATGCATGTTTTTACACATGTTCACTCTTGACCTATTATTGACCATGACACTTTGAATAGGCTGGTGATCAATGTGTGTGCAAATAAATAAAGAGTGCACATATGAGTTGTCATTGATTATCTCATGTTTTGAAAATGTTTTGAGTGGCTTATATGGAATTGATATATGATAAACACCTATTATACCATTTAAGGGATGGTGTTCCTCTACATGGGAATGGTAAAAAATTGGTGGAGGGTGCACATTATATACATAGTGTATCTCTGATGTATATTTTTTCTCATTAGTCATGTGCTTAGGAAAATGATCACTAAATATTTTCATTGATTTAGTTTCATTTGGTTGTGTTGTAGTTTTTGTTGGCATGCTCACATCAGTGATGTTTGCATCTATAAAATCTCAAATCTTGTGTCTCAAATTGATACATCTATTATTAGTATGATATAGTGCCCTATGATAATCACACAGGGTATTCTAGTCAAAACATTTTAGAAGAGGTTGATTAATATCAACCTCTATAATGGGAGGGAGAGATATGATATTGCATTCTAATACTATTTTGAGAACCTTATATGGAGATTTTGGTAGGTTAGTGAACTAAAATCATAGAGGGGATGATAAGACAACACATGGAGTAGGCTTTGTAACTACATGTACTATTGTTTTTTGATCATTTTTTTAGTTGTACTTACCTTGTATGGTGTATTTATTGAGTTCTTAGTGTTAGCATTGAAATTTGTTGTGTACTTAAGCTTGTTCATTACCAATAGCTTGACTTATCTTTCCTTTATTATATGGCATAAATATGTCAAAATGAGTTGAAATTTTTGAACATAATGGATTTGTGTAGAGATGGAAGAAAAATTTGCTTAAATACATCTTGTAATTCCATATCTACTATAAGATTTATCATTTGGGATAACATGGTCTTGTCTCTTAGAACATATTTTGTGATAGGCTCATTAGTTATCTATTTGAGTAGGTCTATTTGAGCATAAGAAACCTTTTCACTGATGTTAATTGGAACATGTGCAAGAAACATATCACCCAAGGGATTAAATACATGCACTAATTGGTGTGGTAAATCATATAACCATTGTAATGCATAGTCCTTGAGACTTATCAGGAATAGATTAGTCAATAATTTGTCATTAGATACATAATCCAGACATGCTACATGAAATGATGTGAGATATTGTTAACGGTCACCCTTGCCATCATATATTTTTGTCTTGGCTACCAAAAACACTATAGGTAAATGATATACTTCTATATGTTGTGAAAATGGAGTGTGTAATAAAACATGAGAATCTAGTGTTTGGCTAGTTTTTGATATGCCTTATTCCAAATATAACACCTTAGTTCACATATATTTAATTTATTACATAAGTGATTTTAAATCAAAGGGAGAGGAGTGTGTTCTAACCGAGGGTGGAATTACCAATGATGGATTAAGAATTAGTATGGTAATCTATTGAGGCCTTGGAGTTTCCCTCGTTATGATATGTGGTATAAAAGTTGTATCCAAATGATGAGGAATATTAAAAGATTGATCCATGTTTGCATTATTGATATCCAATTTTTTTAATATAATGATAGCATGATCAAGGGGTTTATCATGAACTAATTATATATTTTTTTAAAAACTTCATCTTTTTTGAATTCAATTTATTCCCTACTTAAAGAGGGGAGTACATCATGATGTTTATCTTGAGGATCCATGTTATCTTTATCATATTGTTCACATTTGAATTAGTATCATTGAAGTCCACATATTCGGTAGGCATAATCACCTCAAAATGTGTTTTTCACCTTTATTATTATCCATATTAAGGATGACTAAAATTTTGGTATGCTTAATTAGGATGTGACCTGATCTAGAACTTGTTCTTAGAGGAGTAGAAATAACTTTTTTAGATTTCATATGATATGATATGAAAGATTAATTTTTTTTATCTTATTATAAATTTTATTAAGTATGTAAATGTAACAAAATAAAGTGTAAAAAATATAAATAAGGATAAAACCCTAGCAACATCTATAGCTAGGGTTTTTGCAATATTTAAATTAATTTTGGGTTCATCAATATGTTTTATAAAATTTGGGATTTATGTGAAAACCCTATATGAAAACACTACTATGCATAATCAGGGGAATAATATAAAAATGATAACATTGATTTATTTGGAACTACTTTATTCTATAAAATTACGAAAAAAATAAAAGTGTAAGGAGAAAACAAAGAGTTGGCTAGAAATTGTGCCTCTAGGAAGAATCTAGATCTGAAATTTATTTTGTAGGGAGGTATGGTGGTTGGAATTAAGAATATATAACTAGATCTAGGTCTAGATAACAATGTTAGGAAGAGGAAAATAGAGGGGTGGCACTTCTGTCCAACTTAGGGCACTCCTATCCACTTGTAGTAAATAAATAAGGGTTTATGGGTTCTCTAATGCTTTTTCTATAGAGCCTATATCTGGTGTGTGAGGTTACATTAACTTTTATAAACCATAATATGACTAATTTACCAAAAAAAATCCCTAGTTTGTTAACATGTGAAGATCAATGAAAATCAAGGGGAATAAAGATCAACATTTGAAGTTGGGTGAGACCTCAACACCCATGTGTTAAATTTTGCATACATACCAATACTTTGAAGAGGAATTAAACCTCATGTAGTTATCCCATGTTATGATGGTGTAGGAATAACTAGTGTAATGTGTTAGATGCTAGTGCAACACCAATGATTTTAATTATGACTTATGACTCATAGAATGTATTTAGACTTGATCTCTCATCTCCTAAGGTTGTATGTAATCAAAATTATGATAAATAGATATTTTGATCTTAGTGTGCAAGTATGATTATGGTGCTTTTCAATATAGAAACCACTTGTTTTAAAAATGGTTTTATAATTGTTTATATAGTTATATCATTTAAAATCCTTTTAATGGGGATTATTAAGGACATGGGATGACCTTATGATAGATTTTAATTTAGAAAATCGGATGTTATATGGTGGGAATATAGGAAAGGGGAAAAGACACTAGAGTGGTGCACTATATTCCCCTAGGTCACTCTTATCCAATGGGTGATTCATGATGAGTTTTAGGCAGGGCCTAAAAGGTGTCTAATGCTGATAAAGATAGAGCTAAGTTCATGTGGGGGTCATATACCAGCTTAAAGGAGTGTTTAAGGAGGTTGAAAGTGATCAAAATGGGCCCTAAGATTAGTCTAGAGATACGTATATAAAAGAGTGTTTAAAAGTGCATGATTTTAGGTTAAATTTTAATTTAACATGTCTATAACCATACACAAGAGTCTTTGATATGTTATTGGGACATATTTTAATAGATTAGAACTTTATAGTACCTTATAGTGTGCAAGGCTATCTTAAGTATATTGATGCCAACAAGGTAATTAAAATGATTCTATAAGAACATCCTTTAAGATAGGTAAATTTTTTTCCATGATAGTTGATTATAAAACCTACTAAGGTTAATAATGTGTAGAAGGGTAAGAAATAGGCAATTCCATTTCCTAGGTTCATCATACTTGAGAGGCCTATTGGGTAAATATTTTGCATATAGTAAAAATCTACCTAGGTAGTCATGGGATCAAATCCCCTTCATTTAACTGTGAATCTCCTATGTAAATATGTCTATCTATCTATAATTAATTACAACTTATAGTTATTCATAGAGTATGTGGATTATGTGAAATTTATTCTTATTGGGAGTATTACTTTAATCACTTCCTTCATGAACCATAACAAAGGGACTTTGCAACAAGTAAGAAACTAGTTCTAGGAATGTGAACACAATTTTAGATAGGTTGGAAAATAAATAAAAGAATATAATACTTGAGTAAGGAAAGAAATAAGAGAAATACACTTCAAAATAAATAGTTTTGTAGAGTTTATTGTATATGTTCAAGTAAATAAACATATAAGTGTGTTAACTTTTTCAAAAAATGATCAAGAAATAAATGAATTTAATTTAGATAAATAGATAATGCAAAGTTAACCATTTTATCTTCATGAAATGCATATAATGATTCTCATAGACACAAAGTTCTCCAAAAAATAATCATCTTTCTTATTCACATTCATTAACCTTCATATAAAATAATATGATTATCTTAAACATAAAGTTTTATATTTATTAAATTCCTTGTACAATGGTTACAATTTCTTGCTTCCAAAATTTATCATCCCCAAGCATGCATGCCTACACTTATATTTATACAATTTTAAATACCAAATTCAAATTGAAAATGAGTTCTTCAATATCTATGTAATATGTTAAAATTGGAAACTATTGAGTGGCGTCCTCCACAAAATACTCCTGTGTGTCATGAAGTGGCTAGTGACATGTAGTAGTTCATGGTGTTTCCATTTGAATCAAATACAATTACTTTTCATGTAGCACAAAGTTCACTGAAGTAATTTAATTTTACAAGATAAATTCAAGTACTAGAATTTTATCCAAATTACTCAAGTTTTAAAATTTCACAAAGTACTATACTTCGACAAGTAACTTTAATAAATATCTTCACTTAAAAGTAATTTATTTTAACAAAGTTACTTTACAAATAAATCAAATAAAATGTAAGAAAAAGAGAAGAAGAAAGATTGAATTGTTAAGAAGGAAAGTAAAAATAACTATTCCACCTCATGAACCTTAGATCTGATTTTCTCTCTATACTTGATATGTTGAGACATCATGGATTGAATGGCTGCATCATCAAACTTAGCAAGAGCTAGCCTTTCTGTCTCAAATCTTAGCATCTCCCTTTCTATCCTTTTGCTTTGAGATTTTGTCTTCTTGATTCTTGTTTCAAATATTTTTATTTCTTATTGATATTGGATTAAATCCTTGATAGACTTAGATGTAAAAGGATTTGTAACTTTATCCATCCTCTATTTGAATTATTCCCATAACTGTTTAGATGTCCTTGAAACATTATTAGACCAAATACTAGTAAAACCAAAAAGTGAATCTTCTATATTTTATTTTTCATCACCATATTACTCATCCAAAATTTTAATTTATTTGCATATTGTCTCCAAAACATGTATTTAGAAAGACAAGAGACATTCCTGCTACTATATTTTTTTAAGGGCTCTTCTAGAACAATATTTTCTTCAATAAACACTTTCTCATTCAAACTACTTACTGTTTGTAGACTTTCTAGTTTTAACTCAGTAATTCCATTTTCAAGTTTAATCTCTTTCAATATTGCCTTCAACTTAACTAACTTATTTAACATGTTAGTATGAATACTTGGGATTTTGGGGAAAAGATTATGAACATTCTAGTACATATTTTCCATCTAGTCATCAACAACCTTTGATTTATCCCTAATTTCTTCTAATTTAGTGATCACTTAATAATTAATTAATTCACCTAAAATAATACACTATTGTGGAACATATCTTGCAACCTTAGCTATTATTTCACATAGTTGTGCATTTTTCTCCTTCAATTTAGCCTTAATAGCCTTTTCTTCATCAAGCTTTTTGAAAAGAGTATTTATAAGGTTTGGCTTTCTTTCTTCAAACCCTCAATAGTAACCTCTCCCAAAGATACCTTAGAAACTATTAAATCATTTTCTATAACTTCACTTTTACTCATACCTTATGGAAGAGTTAACACTTCCGAAAACTTTTGTCCTAAATATTCAATCAATAATTTTGAAGTTATTTTGGCTGGTTTAGGCTTTTTACCTTTCTTATCTAGACTCCTCAGCAGTTATAAGTCCATATTCTCAAGATTTATCACTTATTTAACTTTGAGAGTAGTCTACATATCCAACCAAGATGATAAGTCTATAGAATTGGAAATATTTGTATGAACCACCATTTACTAATGATTATCTCTAATCACTAGTTCCTAAGAAGAAACTTCCTCTGCCTTAGTTTCTTTTTGAATTTCATCTACTTGTTCTTCAACTTGTTTCTCAATTTCTATTTCTTTTTCTTTTTCATCATCTTTTTCTTTTTTTGATACTTTTTCAATTACTACCTCCTACTCCTTGGGTTTCTCACCAACTTTCTCTGTTACTACTTTAAGCTCTAATTATTTCTCAGCTTCTCCTTCTTTCATTGTTTCAACTAATTTCTCCTTTTCATGTTTTCTTTCCTTTGACTTCTCAACAACTAATTATCCTCTAGATTATTTCTCGAGTTGAACTGCTTCTTTTAATTTTTCTTGTTTCTCTCCTTAAGATGTAGTCACTTCTTCAGTGTTTACTTTTTTAGGTTCATTATCAATGGTAATTTGTTTTTATGGTGGAGGTGGTGGTGAAATAGATGGAGATGATGGAGGAGAAGGAGAATCACTAGTGTCTTTTTGAACAGGCTTCTTAGGAGCTTTGGTGCTATAAAATTTAGGAGGCATTAGCATAGATAGATTTATGGTGGGTGTAGTGGAAGCTGGAATAGAAGGGGTGGTGAAAATAGTAGGAATAGAAATACCAATGGAGGTGTGGAGACTATGGTCTGCTCACATTCCTTATTTTTCATAATATAATATGTATCATCAACATTAATTGTTATATTCAACTTCTTCGTAGGCCCTTAGCTACTCTCTCCCTATATTATCTACTTTTTTGGCAAGTATGAGAAGGATCCTCCATCAATTATTTCATAAAATAGCCCTTGTTGAGGAGCCAAGATGAAGTCAGTGCTAAAACATTTGAAATCCTATTTGAGATAGTATTATCATGATGTTTACCAAAAAGAATCACTGGAAGTGGAGCACTATCTCCTCTTGCTACATGAAAATAATCACTTGTCATAATTCCATCATCTACCATATCCTAAAGAATTGTAGATAATTCAAAAACATAGATTTACTTAATAGATAATCTACACATCTTGGCACTATTATCCCTCATTATATCAAAATCATCTTTATAATCAGTCTAAAAATATTTTAGTGCTAAGATGTGCATCTATTCTAGGGAATCTATGCTTTGGGCTACCCATTTACAATCAAATTTGGCCCTAGCCTCAAAATGTGTTTAATTGTAACGATGATAAATCTCTTTCTATACATTTATAGCTTTGTATATGCTAGTATAATGGTAGTGACCAATGATAATAGGAAATTTGATAGTTGGGCAGTGAGTTTTGACTATAAATCATGTAATTCCACAAGTTGCTTGTAAAAGTCCATTAGGATCTATTTTTCACTTGGGTATCTAGGTAGACGAATAGGTACACTTGAGAAACTCCTAAATATGATGTATGTAAAATTAATAAATTAATGAAAATACATCCATATTGTGAAATTACTTCCCATGCTTCATTTAGCACTCTCTTGTGCTTTAAAATAGTATTTAATTTGCAAATAAGCTCATAAAAGAAACCATCATTCACCAATTTATAATGCTTATAGTATTTTGTAAAGACTAGTTGAGGAAATATTCATATATTGGTTCACTTACTAGTGTTCCTTTTGTCTTTATCCTTGAGAAGGCTCCACTTGATGTTGCTACATACACAAGGTATGAAGTCATCTTGAAATTAAAAGTTTACATGATTTCCTTCAACTACTTATCTAGATTATCACTTATCATTCATGCCCATTCAATCTTAGCTGATCTTTTAATGACATCAATAGTTGTGAGGTAAGCATACATCCATGATGAGAAAAATTTGGCATTCTTATCTCCATTAATCTTGTATAGTAATTGAGTGATATCATCTACTTATTGAACTAATTACAACCTCACAATCTACTTTAGAAATTGGGATGATTTTTTTACTTTCTTCAAGTAATAATTTTTCATTATCTTGATGCACTCAATTATTTTTATTTCCCACTACTTATTGGCATTTTCCATTGACATGTCAATTACTTTAGGTGATACTAGGATCTTTAAATAGTAATTGAATTATTGAACATCTAATCTGATGACTACATTTCCAAAAACATCTCTTATGGTCCTAATTAGAGAATCATAGTATTTGGCATAGGCTAAGACAAACTTAGGAAGTTGATCTAAGCTTGGGAAAGCTACAACTTATAGAATTCCACTACTATTCATGTCATGTATGAGTGATGTCTTAGTAATGGTTTTGGATCTCTCTAGTAATTTAGTTATGGACATGTGCCATGTCTATATCACTTATCTCTATCCACTTTTAAATGATGCATGACTCAATAGGGTATAATTTATACTCATAATTCATTTTGCATTCTTATGACTTGGCTTTCTTAACTTTTTATTTACCCTTGCTTCTCTAGTCAGGGATCTCCTAAAGTGCTAACTCTAGAACTTCCTCAATTGTTCTTTCCTATACGTCCAACTTATCTACTTCTTCCTCTTATCTTCTTGATGCCTCTGATCTAGACATTGGCTCTTGCTAACTCTAAAGACCTTGACAAATGATTTTAAACACTTACTAACTACTCCAATTGGTTTAGAAAGGTTGAGAAAAAAGAGTTAAATTATTGGTCTTATAGTATCTTTAAGCAAGATTCCTATTTTGAGTAGTTAGAAGTCTTGAAAAACTAAGTACCTTACTTTTATGTAGTAGGGTTTCACAACCCTGGGTTGGTTTGAAAAAAGCATAAGTCTGAAGCATTTGGAAAACTAGGTAGGTCATTAAGAGTATATAGACAACTTTGAGTTTTCATTATTTGTTGACTTCAGGGTATCTCTACTAAGTTACATGGACTCAAAAACCTAAAGTAAGAATAGGGAATAAATTTAGGTAAGTCTCTAGTAGTGTTTTATGATTTTTTTATGGTTTTAGACTTTGGGCTCTCATTGATAAGCAACGGTATTCACGAATCTTGAATTAAGTAATAGGGAAAGGGAAACCTGAGTAAGTAAGTCATTAATAGATCATGGTTTCCTTGGTAAGATACTTTGGAATGGAAACTTGATCAAGTTGAGGTTGAGAACCTGAGTGGGTAAGGCTTTTGAGAGTTGAGTTTTTCAAGAGTAGTTACTCAGTGTTGAGAATTTGAGTATGGCAAATTGGGAAACCTGATTAAGCAAGAAGGCCTACAAAACCCAAGTTTGTCATAGAGATCTAGCTACTAGGGTTTTTCAAAGAATTAATTTCAAAGGGAATTTTGGGAAATTCTTTTAACATGAAAACACAATTATAGATTACTCAACACATAAACATGCTTTAAAAAGTAAAGGCAAAAATGAATAAAATAAAACATAACTCAATAAAATCCATGGTGGCCATAATAAAATCATAACGGTTTTCTTGATCTTACTAGAAATATTAAAATCATCTTCTACCTCCATAGCAAGGTTTTGAGAAGCTACTAAGTCAGCTGGTTGTGCTCTTATAAGCTAGTAACTAACTTTTAAAAGTTGGGCATTAATGAAGAAACACTTTTGATTATCTCTAGTAGGCAGTGTAGCTTGAGGAATTTTGTAGAGCAATCTATTTAACTTAGAAATAAAATCAAGCATGTCTTTATGTGGTTCCTTCTTAATCCGAGTTAATTATGTGAGTAGTATATGCAAATCTTTGATAGCTTTAAAACTTTTCTCAAACTGATCATGCATAATAGCCTAATTGGTTATTGTGTTAGGAGCTAAATGGTAGAACCATTCTATGGTTAGGTGATATAGAGTCTCAATGAAGAGTCTAACATATACATTTTCATGCTCAACACCAATTACTCCACATGCTATAAATAAGGAAGCCAAATGCTCATATGAATTTTGCTTACCATCACTAATAAATTTAGGAAAATTCTTCTTTGATGTAGAACTAGTGGTTTACAAACATGCAACAAGCTAATTAAAAGGGACACATTTATTAAAAGCAAGAGAAGTGAAACTCAATAAAGCACTTAAAATAGATCAATGTGCTGATCTTAACATGCAACACTTTTAACCATTAGTAGGAGAAACTTGATTTTTTAAAAATTTGTGAGAACTTAATGTAACACTATGCCTATCTCAAATGGTCTGCACAATCTAATATTTATTCTAGGAGTTAAATTTGTATATTTCTCAATAGAGTCACCAAAAACTTTTGGCTAGATATTTTACATATATCAAAATCTACCTAGGCAATCATGGGATTAAATCCCCTTCATTTAATGGTAAAGTTCCCATGTAAATATGTCTATCTATCTCTAATTACTTATAACTTGTAGTTATTCATAGAGTATGTGAATTATGTGAAATTTATTTTTATTGGGGGTATTAATTTAATCACTTTGTTCATGAACCATAACAAAGGGACTTTGTAGCAAGTAAACAACTAGTTCTAGAAATGTGAATGGAATTTTAGATAGGTTGGAGAATCAAGAAAAGAATAGAATGCTTGAGTAAGGAAATAAATAAGAGAAATACACTTCACAATAAATAGTTTTACAGAGTTTAATATATACATGTAAATAGATAAAAAAATATAAGTGTGGTAACTTTTTCAGCAAATGATCAAGAAAGAAATGAATTCAATTTAGAGGAATAAAATACACAAAGTTTACCATTTTATCATCATGAAACACATAAAATGATTCCCATATACACAATATTCTCCAAAAAATAATCATATTTCTTATTCACTTTCAATAACCTTCATACAAAATAATGTGATTATCCTAAACACAAAGTTTTAGATTTATTAAACTCCTTGTACAATGGTTAAAATTGCTTGCTTTAAAAAAATTCATCCCCAAGCACACAGTCCTGCACTTATATTTATACAATTTCAAATACCAAATTCAAATCAGAAACAAGTTTTTCAATATCCATGTGCTGTGCTAAAACTAGAAACTATTGAGTGGTATCTTCCTCAAAATTCTCCTATTTGGCATGAAGTGGCTAGTGACATGTAGCACTTCTTGGTGTTGTTGTTTGAATCAAATACAATTACTTTACATGTAGCATAGAGTTTTCTAAAGTAATTTAATTTTACAAGATAAATTTAAGTACTGGAATTTTAGATAAATTACTCAAATTTTACAATTTCACAAAGTACTGTACTTTGACAAGTAACTTTACTAAATATCTTCACTTAAAAGTAATTTATTTTAACAAAGTTACTTTACAAATGAAATGAATAGAATGTAAGAAAATGAGAAGAAGAAAGAAGAAATTATTAAGAAGGAAAGTAACAACAATTATTACACCTCATGAACCTTAGATATAATTTTCTCTCTATACTTGATATGCTAAGACACCATGAACTGAATGGTACATCATCAGGCTTAGTAAGAGCTTGCCTTTACATCTCAAATCTTAGGATCTCCCTTTCTATCCTTATGTTTTGCAATTTTGTCTTCCTGATTTTTAGTTCAATTATTTTTATTTCTTATTGATATTGGATTAACTCCTTGATAGACTTGAATGTAAAATGATTTTTAGCTTTGTCCATCCTCTGCTTGAATTATTACCATAGTTGTTTAGATGTCCTTGGAACATTGTTAGACCAAATACCTATAAGACCAGAAAGGGAATCCTCTAGATTTGATTTTTCATCACCAACATCTTCCTTCAAAGTTTTAATTTCTTCACATATTTCCTCTAAAATACTTATTCAGAAAGACAAGAGACATTTCTACCACTATATTTTCTTTAAGGACCCTTCTGGGGCTATCTTTTCTTCAAATAACACTTTCTCATTAGAACTACTTATTTTTTGTAGACTTTCTATTTGTAACTCAGTAATTCCATTTTCAAGTTCAATCTCTTTCAACACTACCTTCAACTTAGCTAACTTATTTAAAATGTCATTATGAATACTTGGGATTTTGAGGAAAAGATTCCAAACATTCTAGTGCATCTTTTCAATCCAATCATCAATAGCCTTTGCTTTATCCCCAGTTTATTCTACTTTAGTGATCACCTATTTCTCAATTAATTCCACTAAAATTATAGACTATTGTGAAATAGATCTTGCAACCTTAGCTATTATTTCACATAGTTATACATTTTGCTCCTTTAATTTATCCTTAGCAAACTTTTATTCATCAATTTTTTTTAAAAGAGTATTTATTAGGGTTTGGATGTCTTGATTCAAATGCTCAATAGTAACCTCTCCCAAAGATACCTTAGAAACTATTAAATCCTTTTTTGTAGCTTCACTTTTATTCATACCTTGTGGAGGAGTTAACACTTCTACAAAATTTTGTCTTGAAGATTCAATCAATAATTTTGAAGTCACTTTGGTTGGTTTGGGATTTTTACCTTTCTTATCTAGACTCCTCAGTAGTTGTAAGTCCATCTCCTCAAGATTTATCCCTTATTTTGATTTTAGAGCAATCTGCATAGCCAACCAAGATGAGAAGTCTTTAGAAGTAGAAATATCTATATGAACCAACATCTTCTATTGATTATATCTAATCACTAATTCTTGAGAAAATACTTCTTGTACCTTAGTTTCTTTCTGAATATCCTCCTCTACTTATTCTTCAACTTGTTTCTCAATTTTTGTTTCTTTTTCTTTGTCATCTTTATTTTCTTTTTCTGCTACTTTTTTAATTACTACATCCTGCTCCCTAGGTTTTTCAAAAACTTTATCTATTACTACTCCAAGCTCTACTTCTTTCTCATCTTCTCCTTCTTTCACTATTTCAACTACTTTCTCCTTTTCATGTTTAGTTTCCTTTGACTTCTCAACAACTACTTATCCTTTATCTTCTTTCTCAAGCTCAACTACTTCTTTTAATTTTTATTATTTCTCTCCTTAAGATGGAGTCTCTTCTTTAGTGTTTACTTTTTCAAGTTCCTAATCAATGGCAGGTTATTTTTTTGGAGGAGGAGGTGGTGAAATAAATTGAGATGATGGAGGAGGATAAGCACTATTATATTTTTGAATGGGATTCCTAGGAATTTTGGTACTATAAAACTTAGGAGGAGGCATTAGCATCGATGGATCTATGGTGGGTGTAGTGGAAGTTGGAATAGAAGGGATGGCCTAAATAGTAGGAATAATCATACTAATAAAAGAGACCAATGAAAGTGTGGAGACTATAGGATTCTTAGGTTCCTTATTTTTCATAATAGAATATGTATCATCCACATTTCATTTTATCTTCAACTTCTTCATAGGCCCTTGGATTTTTTGTCTCTGTATTATCTCCTTCCTTTTCTAGCTCATATGAGAAGGATCCTTAATCAATTATTTCATACAAAATCCCTTATTGAGGAGCCAAGATGAAGTCAATGTTAAAACATTTTAAATCCTATTTGAGATAGTATTATCATGATGTTTACCAAAAATAATCTCTATAAGTGGAAAACTATCTCCTCCTTATGCATGAAAATAATCACTTGTCACAATCACATCATCTTCTATATCCCCAAGAATTATAGCCAAGTCAAAAGCATAAATTTTCTCAACAGACAATCTATTATTCTCCCTCCTTATTATAAACTCATCTCTGTAACCAGTCCAAAAATATTCTAGTGCTAAGATGTGCATATATTCTAGGGAAACTATGCTTTTGGATACCCTTCTACAATCAAAGTTGACCCTAGACTCAAAATGTGTTTGATTGTAATGATGATACATCTCTTTATGTATGTTTCTAGCTTTGTATATACTAGTACAATGGTAGTGACCAATGATAATAAGAAAGATGATATTTGGGTAGTGAGTTTTTGACTATAAATCATGCAATTCCACAAGTTTCCTACAAAGTTCCATCAAGATCCATTTGTCACTTAGGTATCTAGGTAGTCGAATAGGTGCACCTAAGAAACCCCTGACTCTGATGTATGTAAAATTAAGAAACTAAATGAAAATATATCCATATTTTGACACTACTTCCCAAGCTTCATCTAAAACTCTCCTATGCTTTAAATCATTATTTAATTTTCAAATAAGCTCATAAAAGAAACCATCATTC
Source organism: Torreya grandis (assembly GCA_037957365.1). NCBI lineage: Eukaryota > Viridiplantae > Streptophyta > Pinopsida > Cupressales > Taxaceae > Torreya > Torreya grandis. The sequence goes on from JARHVA010000314.1 coordinate 1,475,057, forward strand.
ACTAATTTATAATGCTTATAGTATTCTTCAAGGACTAGTTGAAGATAATACTCATATATTGGTTCACCTGCTAGTGTTTCTTTTGTCTTTATCCTTGAGAAGGCTCCACTTGATGCTGCTACATACACAAGGTAAAAATTCATCTCAAAATCAAAAGTTTACATCACTTTCTTCAACTATTTATCTAGAGTATCACTTATCATTCTAGCCCATTCAATCTTATCTGAGCTCCTAGTGATATCAATAATTCTGAGGTAAGCATACATCTATGATGAAAAACATTTGTCATTCTTCTCTCCATTGATCTTGGATAGTAATTGAGTGACATCATCTACTTCTTAAACCAAGTCTGACCTCACAATATACTTTGGAAACCTTGATACTTGTTTTTCTTTCTTCAAGTAATAAGTATTCATTGTCTTGATGCACTCAATTATTTTTATTTCCCATTACTTATTGGCTTTTTTCATTGACATGTCAATTACTTTAGGTGATACTAAGATATTTAAATAGTAATTAAAGTATTGAACATCTAATTTGATGACTACATTTTTAAAAACATCTCTTACAATCCTAGTTAGAGAATCATAGTATTTAGCGTAGGCTAAGACAAACTCAGGAAGTTGAGGTGAGCTTGGAAAGGCTACAACTTGTAAAATTCCACTACTATTCATGGCATACATGAGTGAGGTTTTAGAAATGGTTTTGGATCTCTCTATTAATTCAATTATAGACATATGTCCCATGTCTGTATCACTTATCTCTATCAGCTTAAAATGATGCATGACTTAATAGGGTAGCCTTTATACTCCTACTTCATTTTGGGTTCTTTTGAGCTTTTTTAAGTATTGGTTTATCCTTGCTACTCTACTCAGGGATATCCTCAAGTGGTAACTCTATAACTTACTCAATTGTTGTTTCCTATACCTCTAACTCAACTACTTCTTCCTCTGATCTTCCTAATCCCTCTGATCTAGACATTAGCTCTTACTAACATTAAAGACCTTTAAAAGTGCTTTCAAACACTTGTTGACTGCTCTAACTAGTTTATAAAGGTTGATAAAAGAGAGTTAACTTATTTCTCTTAGAGTATCTCTAAGAAAGCTTTAGGTTTTAAGTTGTTGGAAGTCTTGAAAAACTAAGTACCTTGATTTTAAGTAGTAGGGTTTCACAACCCAGGGTTGGTCTAAAAAGAGCATAAGTCTTAAGAATTTGGAAAACTAGGTAGTTCATTTAGAGTATATAGAAAATTATGGGTTTTTGTTGGTTGGAAATTTTGATTTTTCCCTACTAAGTTACTTGGACTTAAAAAATTGAAGTAAGTAGGCATAAGGAAGAAATGATAGTAAGTCTCAGGTAATGTTCTATGGGTTTTTCATGGTTCAAGACTTCAGTCTCTTGTTGGTAAGCAACTATATTCATGAATCCTAAAGTAAGTAATAGGGAAAGGGAAACCTAGGTAAATATGTCATTAATAGATTAGGTTTTCCTTGGTAAGCTACTTGGGAATGGAAACCCAAGCAAGTTGAAGTTGATAACCTAAGTGGGTAAGTTTTTCAAGAGTCAAGAATCTGAGAAAGGCAAATTGGGAAACCTGACTAAGTAAGAAGGTCTGCAAAACTTGGGTTTGTCATGGAGATCTAGCTACTAGGGTTTCTGTAAATAATTGATTTCAAAGGGAATTTAGGGAAAGTCTTTTAACATGACAACATAATTATGGATTAATCAACACCCAAACATGTTTTAAAAAGCAAAGGCAGAAATGAACAAAATAAAACATAACTAAATAAAATCAATAATGGTATAAGGAAATTATAGAGATAAATAATAAGATAAAGATAAACAAAAAGCTATAAAAAGTGCATGGGTGGGATCCACATACCTTGGACAAAAATGGGTCGAAGAGAAAATGATTAAAGACACTCCAAGGGATGAATTCACATGGCTCCAAGTTTGCAGACATGATTAATTGGTCATGTTATTTAGCTGTTAGGTAAAAATGAGGTGGAATTTCCAAAATTTATATAAAAATGCCAATGCATTAATGACAAGTATGGGAAGGCCATGTAAGCCCTCATCCCTTTTAATCAAGATTTTTGAATTGATTTTCTTGATTTTGGTTTTTTAAGTAAGGGACCTTCATAAAATTGGATAGGTCAAGGTTGATGAGTAGCTCAAATCTAGAGACCCAAATTTCTTTTACTTGTGATTTTATATAAGTAATGTTGAAAACCTAGGTTACTAATGGAAATTCTTGGTGGGTTTATGGGACTAATTTTCTTTTCTTTGGAAACAAAGTAAAGTAACTTGGTAACTCTAGTTTGAAATAGGCAAAATAGTTTAGGTTTATGGGACAAATTCACTTTATTTAAAATAAGTAAAGTAGTTTGGATAACCCAATATGCATTATGAATGAGCCATATCACTTTAGCTTGATAGTTCTGCTGAAGTAGATGAGTAAATGGGTTTTTAGTGATGGCTTTTAACCAACTATTTTTTAGCCCTCTAAAGTAATTGGAGAAAATAAGCAATCATACACAACAACTACTAAATACTAAAGTATTTATTCAAAGGACTGGTTCAACAAGTACAATTGAATCCCATAAGATAAAAATGCAAAATGTTTAATAGAGGTATCCCAAAATTTGGAGTGTGAAATTTTGGGTACACCAACTATCTCCAACTGGGGACATCTTTGTTTCTATCATAAAGAAGGAAACAAGGGTGAGATCCTAGTATTTTTGGTTTTACATCTTATCTATTGGTTATGGGGTCTTTGAATAAAATCTATCACAAAAACTACAAGATAGACAAACAATATAAAAAAAAAAACAAAACCAAAAGTAAAATTGAAAACTTTATTTATATACATACAGGTGTTACCCTATTTCTCAACTCTTGTAGAGCTTCAAGTGTTTCCCATGGAATGGTGGCGGTAGTGCAATCCCATCTTGATAAGCTAGGATGAAGTTGTCTTTTCCATCAATGCTCTTTATAAATAAAGGCCCTTTCCATAAGGAGTCAAATTTTCCATGTTTCCCTTTCTGTTCATTTTACTTGTCCCAAAGGATAACTAAATCACTAACTTCAAATTGCCTATATCGAGCATTTTTAAAATCAAATATATTCTTTACTCTCATTTGATGATCAGCTAGTCAGTCAACAACTTGAACACGTACTTCTTGCAATTTAGTGAGAAACATGATTCTTTTGTCTAGTGAATCTTGGTATATACTATCTTCAATGGACTTAGACAATTGTAATGTAGGTAACTCAATGGTTATTGGTATCTTAGTATTTGTTCCATATAGAAATTAAAAAGGAGATAGACCTATATCTTTCTTTAGGGCAATTCTATCGGCCCATAGTGCATCAAACAACTTCTTAATCTAGGTTATTTGGTTATTGTCTACTAGTTTATGAATGATGGTCATAAAGTTTTGATACTCAATTTAGTTTGACCATTTCCTTGAGGATAGTGATTTGAAGCATGAACTAATTCTATCCCATATGAGTAAAAAAACTCAATCAATTCTATAAAAGAGAAGTTGGTTGTATTGTCTATGATAATTTTATAAGGGACACCAAACCTTAAAACAATATTCTCTTTGATGAAGTCACATATAACTTCAAAAGTGGCATGCTTAAAAAGAATATATTCAACCCACTTGCTAAAGTAGTGAGTATTATTCAAGACATAATAGTGTCTAGCACTTGAGGAAGGATTCAACATACCAATAAAGTCCATGCCCCATTGATGAAAAGGTTCATCAATAACAACTAGTTTTAGAGGTAAGGCTGGAAACTTGAGTTTTCCTAAAAAATGATAAAATGCTTGACATTTAGGAACTCAATCTAAATCATCTTGAAATAGAGTAGGCCGGAAATACCTTAGTTGTAATATCTTGTGTGCTATGACTCTTGCTGAAAAGTGACCTCCACATGTTTTGTCATGAAATTTCTCTACCAGTCTTGTTTGTTGCTCTTTGTCCACACAACAAAGGAAAAAACCATCAATTCCTCTTTTATACAAGCCATTATCCCAAAGAACATAATCCTGTGATTTTAGCTTGATGGTATGTTTTTCCTTACGTGTCAAACCAGCTGGGCACTCTCCATAAGTTAGGAAGTAGGCAATATTGTTGTACCATTCATCAACTAGATCAATAAAAATCACCATGGGAAATTCTTCCTCTATTTAATCTTGGTAAGAAGATGTTGCTATATTTATTTCATCATTTTTTCTTTCTATCATCAACTAGCATAAGCCTCTTCCTCTCACTAGTTTTGTGGGATTGATATCAAGATCAAACTCTTACACCTTATATACCTAAGTGCCTCTTAGTAATCCCAATTCTTACTATGTTAAAATTGACTTGACTACAATATCAAGTACATAAACTTTATTATGTGAAGACAAAATGTAGTACTTGAAAATATTACATGATTTGACTATAGAAAAGGCATGTTTCTCCATCTGTGATTATTTTAATTTTGAGATTTTTAGTGGCTAACTCATGAAAGCTATAGGGGATTCAATTCCTTCATCATTATTTTATATAAGAATAGCTGACATGGTATGTTCATAGGAATAATAGTAAAGAATAACTTTTTTACTAAAGTCTGAGGAAACCAACACTAGAGCTTCAGCTATTGCTGCCTAAATTCTTTCAAATGCAAACTTGCCTTCAATATTCCATTTGAAATCTTGTTTCTTTTTCATCATATTAGAGATGTGACATGTCAACTCATCAAAATTAGGTATGAATCTTCTAAGGAAATTAAACTTACCAAATAATGATTGTACTCCTTTCTTGGATGTACGATTGGAAAAAAATTGAATAGATTTTAACTCACTATGGATCAATTTTGGTCCCTTCTTTGGAAATTATGTGACCAAGGAGTTTTCCTTCAGTTATAGAAAATATTTATTTCTTTAGATTTAAGGAAATCCCATGTTATTGCATTAGAAAAGAACTTCTTCGAGATCTGCTAGGTGATGACCTATTTGTTTAGAACAGATTGTCAAGTCATTTAGGCACACCATAATAATTTTTATCTTCAAATGAGAAAATTCTAGGTCTATAGCTCACTAAAAGGTCACTCCAGCATTAATTATCCCAAAGGGAATCTTTTGATAACATCTCTAAAGCTATAACTACTTATAAGGTATGATCCATAATGGGGAAGGTATAATTGTCTTTCAGATAGGATTGGTTTAGATTATGAAAATCAACACATAAGCATATTCCACATTTGTATTTCTTAATGGAACAATATTTGCTAACCATTATGAATGGTGGACTGGGTAGATGATATTTTCATCAAGAAGATTTTGAATTTTAGAGTAGACAGTACCTGATATGGTTGAATTATGGTGACACAATTTTTACTTGAAAGGCTTCACCTTTGGTTGGAGTTGAATGTAGTGTTGCACCTCATCTAGCTAAAAGTATCTGAGGTCTTGTAAGACTAGGAAAACACATCAATATACTTTGTGAGAAGCTTGATGAAATATTCCTTTTATTCTTGAGAGTATCACTTACCAATGTTAACCATCCTAGGCTCTTCTTTACTACCTAGGTTAGTCTTCTCTACTTCTAGAGCAGTATCATTGTACTCCTTTTTCTTCATAAGCTTATCATGTTTTTCAAAGATTTATTATAAAGAGACCAACCCTTTAGGAATTTTATTTCCTTTTAGATGAATTATATCTTGAATATGATTAAGTTCAAGGTTAGTGATACCAATTATTGTCTCATGTGGATGTGAGCTACTTCTTTCAAAGTATAGTCCTTTAAAATTGTCTTGATACTCAAAAAATACAACTATTTGCTTATCATCATTGAAAACCTACCACTATTAAACATTATCTAGGACTTTTGGATGATAGACCATCTCTACTTTTTTGTTACCTTCTCTAAAAAGTGTTGGTTATTACTCAGGCTTGAGTAGTGATGCAATAATAGTAAGTGAATCAGCTCTAGAATTTTGATCTTGAGGAAATGAGCTGATTGAGAAAGCTATAAAGTCAAGTGTGGCACTTAAGACTCAGTCACGATAGTGTTTTAGGTTGTTTTTTTTCACTTGATACTAGTCTCTAATTTATCTCACTATCAATTTAACATTACCTTGAGCTTTAAGGCGCCTTACTCCTTTATCCTTTTCTTATTCAAGTCCTAGTAAGAGTGATTCATATTCAACTATGATATTAGTGTTTTCAAACATAATTTTGTAAGAAAAAGGAAAAACTTCACCATCTAGGGATATCAATACTACCCCTGCACCTGAACTAATAAAACTACAATTGCCATCAAATTCTAACATCCATATCTTGTTCTCTGCTTCTTATTTCTCTTTTTCTTAAATATCTTCACCCATTTCAAGGTAGTAAACTCCATGATCAAATTCCTCAAAAATAATTTATGACCTTGGGTCATCAAATTTAAAAATCATGTATTTGGATTTATTTTTAGGTTCCAACTTTTGATTCACTCCCTTGATTAGAATGTGGGCACATGACCAATCTATTTTTACTTATCCACCTAGATCCATGTAAAAGTTTCTTCTTAGCATCATTCCATATAAAATAGGAATTTTTACTATTATAATTTCCATTTTTAATCTTTTATCTGGAAAGGCTACCAAGACTACTTGAGCATCTTTGATTTGTCTGATTAGGGGAACTTGCCTCTCCATTGAGTAACACCTCAATATTGTCTTAGTCAAGGTAAGACCAAGAGAATCAACTACCCTAGCTGAATTACATTATTTAAGGCTCCAAAATCCATAATGTAATTACTTAACTTAAATCCATTAATTAGAAGAGAGATATAAAATGGCTCTATCCTTTCAGATATAGAGGTGGGTATGGATGAAGTTGCAACAACATTATTTTAGGAAGGAAACTTTTTGGGAGTAGGAAAGATACCTTTATAAGTACTAGTTGAATTATTTGACCCTTTTATTTTCACATATTTAACCAATATATTCAATTAATTAGGATAGGATCTTAAATACTTAGCTTCTAACATTTGGATTTTGGTTTTCTATATATGATCAATTATGTCAAAAGAGGGAATGGAAGCAAATTGGATAGGACTAACGTCAGTGGTATGAATTATTGGTTTATGAGTCTGAGAATAAAAAGATGTATACTTATCTTTAGGAGCCAAAAAGGAAGGTAGAGGACTACCTCTCTTAATAATACTTACCTCTGTTATAGAATCTACCTTTTCTTTATCTTATTCTTTGGTAGGTTTATCACTAGGTTGTTGATCTTGTAAAAACTAAAAATGAATGACTATGATCTTCTTCAAATGCTTCTTCATTGTCACTTTCAGACTGATACTCTATGTAACAATGTTGGAGTTGCCAACAGGATCCACAAAGTTATCTTCATCACTAAGACTTGAATGAATATCATCAGTCAATTGATCTTCTTCACTCATCTCAACATGATTTATATAATCATCTTCAATTGAAAATCTCTAAGGAAAATTAGTAATATAGTTCTAATTCTAATTATTAAAATCCCATATGGGTGTGTTCCTTGCAGGACCAACACCACCATGAGTAATTTGAGCAATTTGTCTTTTGACTTGAAGTAAGTCATTAGCCAATTTTTATAGTAAGGGATATATAGTATGTGATGTGGTTGAAGTAGTATAATCTCATTTAGAAATGATTTTATTTATCTTTATAGCCATAAATAAATCATCTTCCACCTCCATAGCTAGGTTCTGAGCAACTGCTAAGTTAGCTGGTTGTGCTCTTCTAAGCTAGTAACTAACTTCTAGGAGCTAGGAATTAATGAAGAAACACTTTTGATTATTTTCAATAGGAAGTGTAGTTTGAGGAATTTCATAGAGTAGTCTATTGAACTTAACAATAAAATCATGCATGTGTTCATGTGGTTCCTTCTTAAGTTGAGTCAATTATGTGAGCAGTATATACCAATCTTTGGTAGCTTTAAACATTTTCTCAAATTGATCACGCATAATAGCCTAATTGGTTACTATGTTGGAGTTAAATGGTAGAACCATTTTATTGTTAATTAATGTAGAGTCTCAATGAAGAGTCTAATAGAGACATCTTCATGCTCAACACCAATTACTCCACATGCCACAAATAAGGAAACCAAGTGCTCATCTAAATTTTGTTTACCATTACCAATAAATTTAGGAAAATTATTCCTTGATGTAGATCTAGTGGTTTACAAACATATATAGAGATAATTAAAAGGGGCACATATATTAAAATCAAGATAAGTAAAACTCTACAAATCACTTAAAATAGATTGACATGTTTTTCTTAGGATGTAGTGATTTTGACCATTAGTTGGAGAAACGTAAAATTTGTGAGAACTTAGTGTAACACTGTGCCTATCTCAAGAGTTCTATGTATTCTAAAATTTATTCTGGGAGTTAAATTTGTAGGTTCCCCAACAGAGTCACCATAAACTATTGGATAGATATTTTACATATAGTCAAAATCTACCTAGGTAGTCATGGGATTAAATCGCCTTCATTTAACAATGAAGCTCCCATGTAAATATGTCTATCAATCTCTAATTACTTATAACTTATAGTTATTCATAGAGTATGTGGATTATGTGCCATTTTTTTATTGAGGGTATTAATTTAATCAATTCATTCATGAACCATAACAAAGGGACTTTGAAGCAAGTAACTAGTTCTAGGAATGTGAATGGAATTTAAATAGGTTGAAAAATAAAGAAAAGACCAGAATTCTTGAGTAAGGAAATAAATAAAAGAAATACACTTCTTAATAAATAGTTTTGTAGAGTTCATTATATAAGTGTAAACATTTAAACATATAAGTGTGGTAACTTTTTCAACAATGATCAAGAAAGCAAACAATTTAATTTAGATAAATAGATTATGCAAAGTTTAACATTTTATCTTCATGAAATGCATTGAATGATTCCCATAGACACAAATTTATCCAAAAAAAAATCATCTTTATTATTCACTTTTACTAACCTTCATAAAAAATAATCTAATTATCTTAAACACAAAGTTTTAGATTTCTTAAACTCCTTGTACAATGGTTAAAATTTCTTACTTCCAAAATTTCTCATCCCCAAGCATGCAGTCCTACACTTATATTTATATAATTTAAAATACCAAATTCAAATAAAAAATGAGTTATTCAATATCCATGTGCTATGCTAAAACTGGAAACTATTGAGTGATGTCCTAAAAATTCTCCTATGTGGCATGAAGTGGCTAGTGACACATATCACTTCTTAGTGTTGCATTTTGAATCAAATACAATTACTTTGCATGTAGCACAAAGTTTGGTAAATTAATTTAATTTTAAAATATAAATTCAAGTAATGGTGTTTTAGATAAATTATTCAATTTTTATAATTTCAAAAAGTACTATACTTCGACAAGTAACTTTACTAAATATCTTCACTTAAAAGTAATTTCTTTTAACAAAGTTAATTTAAAAATAGAATGAATAGAATGTAAGAAAATGATAAGAATAAAGAATAAATTGTTAGGAAGGAAAGTAAAAATAATTATTCCACCTCATGAATCTTAGATATGGTTTTCTCTCTATACTTGATATGCTGAGACATCATGAATTGAATGGGTGCATCATCAGGATTACCAAGAGCTTGCCTTTGTGTCTCAAATATTAGAATCTCACTTTCTATCCTTCTATTTTGAGCTTTTTTCTTCTCAATTTTTTGTTCAAATCTTTTTATTTCTTGTTGATATTAGATTAACTCCTTGATAGACTTGGATGTAAAAGGAGTTGTAGCTTTTTCCATCCTCTATTTAAATTATTCCCATAGCTATTCATATGTCCTTAGAACATTATTAGACCAAATAATAGTAATACCAAAAATGGAATCCTCCATATTTGCTTTTTCATCACCAACTTCCTCCTTCAAATTTTCATTTATTCACACATGGCCTCTAAAATATGTATTCAGAAAGACAAGAGACATTTCTACCACTATATGTTCTTTAAGGACCCTTCTGGGGCAATCTTTTCTTCAAATAAAAATTTCTCATTCAATTTACTTATTGTTTATATACTTTCTAGTTGTAACTCAAAAATTACCTTTTCAAGTTCAATCTCTTTCAACAATGTCTTCAATTCAGCTAACTTATTTAAAATTTCATTATGAATACTTGGGATTTTAGGGAAAAGTTTCCAAACATTTTGGTGCATCTTTTCAATCTAGTCATCAAGATCATTTGCTTTATCCCTACTTTATTATACTTTCGTGATCACCTATTGCTCATTTAATTCCCCTAAAATAATAGACTACAGTGAAATAGATCTTGTAACCTTAGCTATTATTTCACATAGTTGTGCATTTTTCTCCTTTAATTATCCTTAATAACCTTTTATTCATCAAGATTTTTGAAAAGAGTATTTATTAGTGTTTATATGTCTTGATTCAAACCCTTAGTAGTAAAATCTCCTAAAGATATCTTAGAAACTGGTAAATCTTTTTGTATAACTTCACTTTTATTCATACCTTGTGGAGGAGTTAACACTTTTGAAAACTTTTGTCTTGAAGATTCTATCAATAATTTTGAAATTACTTTGGCTGGTTTGGGATTTTTACCTTTCTTATCTAGACTCCTCAGTAGTTGTAAGTCCATCTCCTTAATATTTATCACTTATTTAGATTCTTGAGTAGTCTATATAGCCATCCAAGATGAGAAGTCTGTAGAAGTGGAAATATTTGTATAAACCACCATCTACTGTTGATTATCTCTAATCACTTGTTCTTGAGAAGAAACTTCCTATACCTTAGTTTATTTTTGAATCTCCTCTAGTTGTTCTTCAAATTATTTCTAAATTTCTAAATCCTTTTCTTTGTCATCTTAATTTTATTTCTTTTCTACTTTTTTAAGTACTACCTCCTGCTCCTTGGGTTTTTTGACAACTTTCTCTGTTACTACTCCAAGCTCTACTTCTTTCTCAGCTTCTCCTTTTTTTTCTATTTAAATTACTTTCTCCTTTTCATGTTTAGTTTTTTTTGACTTTTAAACAACTACTTCTCCTCTAGCTTCTTTCTCAATCTCAACTACTTCTTTTAATTTTTCTTGTTTTTCTCCCTGAGATGGAGTCTCTTCTTTAGTGTTTACTTTTTCAGGTTCCTTATCAATGATATTTTATTTTTTTGGAGGAGGTGGTGGTGAAATAGATGGATATGATGGAGGAAGAGAAGCACTAGTGTCTTTTTGAATGAACTTCTTAGGAAATTTGGTGCTATAAAAATTAGGAGGAGGTATTAGCATGAATGGATCTATGGTGGGTGTGGTGGAAGTTGGAATAGAAGGTGTGGTGGAAATAGTAGGAACAACCATACCAATAAAAGAGACCAATGGAAGTGTGGAGACTGTGGGATGCTTAGGTTCCTTATTTTAATCAATAGAATATGTATCATCCACATTCCATTTTATCTTCAACTTCTTTTTAAGCCCTTGGTTTCTCTCTCCCTATATTATCTCCTTCCTTTTCTAGCTACTATGAGAAGGATCCTTCAATTATTTCATACAATAGCCCTTGTTGAAGATCCAATCTAAAGTCAATGCTAAAACATTTTAAGTCCTATTTGAGATAGTATTATCATGATGTTTTCCAAAAAAATCACTAAAAGTGGAACACTGTCTCCTCCTAATGCATGAAATGCATCACTTGTCATAATTCCACCATCTTCTATATCCTCAAGAATTTTAGCTAAATTAAAATCATGGATTTTCTCAATATACAATCTACTATTGTCCCTCCTTATATCGAAATCATCTCTACAATCAGTCCAAAAATATTCTAGTGTCAAGATGTGCATATATTCTATAAAAATTATGCTTTGGGATACCCCTCTATAATCAAAGTTGGCCCTAGCCTCAAAATGTGTTTGATTGTAATGATGATACATCTCTTTCTCTACGTTTCTAGTTTTGTATATGCTAGTACAATGGTAGTGACTAATGATAATAGGAATGTTGATAGTTTGGAAATGAGTTTTTTACTATAAATCATGCAATTACACAAGTTTCTTGAAAAATTCCATCAATATCCATTTGTCACTTGGGTATATTTGTATTTGAATAGGTACACCTAAGAAACCCCTGAATTTGATGTATGTAAAACTAAGAAACTAAATGAAAATACATCCATACTATGAGACTTCTTCCCAATATTCATCTAACACTCTCTTTTTCTTTAAAGCATTATTTAATTATAAATAAGCTCATAAAATAAACCATCATTCACTAATTTATAATTCTTATAGTATTCTACAAGGACTAGTTGAGAATAATACTCATATATTAGCTCACTTTCTAGTGTTGCTTTTGTCTTTAGCCTTGATAAGGCTCCACTTGATGTTATTTCATACACAATGTATGAAGTCATCTTGAAATCAAAAGTTTGCATCACTTCCTTCAACTGCTTATCTAGATTATCACTTGTCATTCTTGCCCATTCAATCTTAGCTAATCTCCTAGTGACATTAATAGATTTGAGGTAAGCATACATCCATGAAGAGAAACATTTAGAATTCTTCTCTCCATTGATCCTTCATAGAAATTGAGTGATATCATCTACTTCTTGAGCCAATTATAACCTCATAATTTAATTTAGAAACCTTGATGCTTGTTTTACTTTCTTCAAGTAATAAGTATTCAGTATCTTGATGCACTCAGTTATTTTTATTTCCCATTGCTTATTAGCTTTTTCCATTGACATGTCAATTAATTTAGGTGATACTAGGGTATTTAAATAGTAATTAAAGTATTAAACATATAATATAATACTAAATTTCTAGAAACATCTCTTACGGTCCTAGTTAGAGAATCATAGTATTTAGCGTAGGCTAAGACAAACTCATGAAGTTGAGCTGAGCTTGGGAAAGTTGTAGCTTGTAGAATTCCACTACTAGTCATTGTATGCATGAGTGAGGTCTTAGCAATGGTTTTGGATCTATCTAGTAATTTAGTTATAGACACATGTCCCATATCTTTATCGCTTATCTCTGTTAGCTTAGAAATGATGCATGACTCAATAGGGTAACCTTTATACTCATAATCTATTTTGGGTTCTTGTGACTTGGATTTCTTAACTTTTTCTTTACCCTTACTTTTCTACTCAGGGATCTCTTAAAGTGATAACTTTGGAACTTCCTTAATTGTTGTTTCTTATACTTCCAACCCAACTACTTATTTTGATCTTCTTAGTCCCTCTGATCTAGACATTGGCTCTTGCTAACTCTAAAGACCTTGACAAGTGATTTTAAAAACTTGTTGACTGATCTAACTTGTTTATAAATATTGAGAAAAGAGATTTAACTTATTACTCTTATAGTATCTATAAGCAAGCTTCAGGTTTTGAGTATTTGGAAGTCTTGAAAAACTAAGTACCTTTATTATAAGCAGTAGGGTTTCAAAACCTTGGGTTGGTCTAAAAAGAGCACAAGTCTTAAGCATTTATAAAATTGGGTAGGTCATTAAGAGTATACAGATAACTTTGAGTTTTCATTGGTTGGTGATTTTGTGTTTTCCCTACTAAGTTACTTGGAATCAAAAACCTAAAGTAAGTAAGCATAGGGTAGAAATTCAAGTAAGTCAAGTAATGTACCATGGGGTTTTTGTGGTTTAATACTTTAGGATCTCATTGATAATTAAATGTATTCATGAATCCAAAATTAAGTAATAGGGAAATGGAAACTTGAGTAAGTAAGTCCTTAATAAACCAAGTTTTCCTTGGTAAGCTACTTGGGAATGGAAACCTGAGTAATTCAAGGTCAAGAACCTGAGTGGGTAAGGCTTTCAAGAGTTGAGTTTCTTGAGATTAGTTACTTGGTGTCGATAATCTAAGTAGGACAAATTGGGAAACTTGACTAAGCAAGAAGGTCTACAAAAATTGGGTTTGTCTTGGAGATCTAGTTGTTAGGGTTTTTGCATAGAATTGATTTCAAAGGGAATTTTGGGTAAGTCTTTTTACATGAAAAATCAATTATGGATTAATCAACACCCAAAAATGCTTTAAAAACCAAAGGTAGAAATGAACAAAATAAAACATAATTGAATAAAATCCATGACAATATAAGGAAATTGTAGAGATATATAACAAGAAAAAGATAAACAAAAATATAAAAAAAGTTAATGGGTGAGATCCACATACCTTAGATGAAAATGGGTCAAAGATAAAATTATCAAAGACACTCCAAGGGATGAATTCACATGACTCAAGGTTTGTAGATGTGGTTACTTGGTCAAGTTGCTTAGCTACTAGGTGGAAATGAGGTAGAATTTCCCAAATTTATATAAAAATGACAACACATTAATAACAAGCATGGAAAGGTCACACAATCCCTCAACCCTTTTAATTAGGCTTTTCAAATTACTTTGCTTTATTTTGGTTTTGTAAGGGACCTTCGTAAACTTGGGTAGGTTAAGGTTGATGAGTAGCTCAGATCTAAAGACCTAAATTGCTTTTACTTGTGATTTTATATAAGTAAAATAATGCCAACAACCTTGGTTACTAAGGGAAATGCTTGGTGGGTTTGTGGGAATACTTACTTTTCTTTAAAAATGAGGTAAAGTTGTTTGGTAACTCTAGTTTGAACTAAGAGAGTAATTTGGGTTTATAGGACACCTTCACTTTCTTTCAAATAAGTAAAGTAGTTTGGAGAACCTGATATGTATTATAAATGAGCCAAATCAATTTAACTTCTTAGATATATTGAATTAGATGAATAAATGGGTTTTTAGTGATGGATTTTAAAAAATTATTTTTCAACCCTTTGGAGCAACCATGAGTAGTTGGAGAAAATAAGCAATCAGACACAATAGCTACTAAAGACTAAATGTTTTATTTAAAGGATTGGTTCAACAAGTTTAGTTAACTCCCATAAGACAAAAATGAAAAATTTTCAATAGGGGTATCCCAAAATTTGGAGTGTGAAATTTTGGGGACACCAAGGCCTTTACATCAATGAGCTATAGTGGACTATTTAAGATCATAATTCACAACTCCATGGCCTATCCATTTCATTACTATAGAACACCATGTTTCAAAATAGGTAACAAGACCCACTATTACATTAAATAAATTAAAGAGAACACACAAATAGGTTTCAAAAAATCTTACACCTATTATTACTAGATAACCATAGAGTCCAATGAAACATAAATTGAGCATCACAGCTTATACACATGCAAATTTAACACATATACATGATCATTAAAAACATTCCCAGGTTATCATACTATATTAAAACTATGTAGCACACTATGAGAATACCTTAGATGGGATCACCATCTAATACTCTCTTTCCAAAACATTCCAAAAATTAGAAAAAAAATCCAAAAGATTCAATTATTCAATAAAAGATAAAAACATTTAAATAATTCAAACATACCAAAAATAATTAGTATTTCACATGTTTAATATATTTTTCATATGTTTTTTACTTTATGTTAGTAGATAATATATCATTTATACACACACATATGCTTCAAGATTACTTAAGTGTGATATAAGCATACATTACACCCATGATATCTCAATCAAGAAAATGTTATACCTTTCGTCTTCTATCATGATACACTACATTGGGGGCATATTCTATATCATCATAATTGACATAGGTTCTATTATTTTATGATAATTTTCCATTATCCTATAGAGCATATATATTACACATGCTTATAATCATGTTGATATCTTACACTGTGTATTTGATATGATATTATACATGACATTTTATTAACACAGGTATGCAGGGACTAGTATGACATGCTTATTCTAGTTGTTTATCTCTCATTGATTCATATCTTTACTTTATATTATTTGAGTGTACTTATTTTTTGATTATTTTTCTATAATGTCGAACATTGGATCATGCTCCTTTGCTTATTTTCCATACACTACATTGGGGGCATGTTCTATATCATCATAATTGACATAAGTTCTATTATTTTATGATTATTTTCCATTATCCTATAGATCATATATATTACACATGATTACACTCATGTTGATATCTTACAAAAGGTATTTGATATGATGGGAACACATGTATACAGGGACTAGTATGATATGCTTATTCTAGCTTCTTATCTTTCATTGCTTCATCTATTTACTTTAGCTTATCTAAGTGTACTTATTGTTTAATTCTTTATCTATATTTTAGAACATTTGATCATGTTTCTTTGATTGTTTTCCATAGTTCATTGAGTATTTATTATTTATTTGGTGTTTAAACATTTGTACATGTCCTCCACTTAAGTGTGTGGCATTTTAAAATACCCCTTATTTTTTTATCTTCTTGGACCCATTTTTTTATGCGACATTTAAGTTATGTGGTGTGTGTATGATTGATTTTTTGTTAAGCTTGTGATTTAATAGACATTTCCATGATTCACATTATGAATCTTAGGGTTTTTATGTATGCATGATGTGAGAGTTGTTGATATATTTACTTTGAAATGACACTACTATATGCTTCTTTACTACATGATTCATACATATACATCGTAGTTGTCTAATCCTTTTGAGATAAGGTGATTATCACTATTTTCAATCCTATCACCTCAAAGGTGAGGCATATTAATGGGTAAATGTCATAAAATACATGATTTCACATATATAAAATTGATATAATGAGCAAAAAATGATTTAATTACATAGTTTACATGATTTATATATACATTTGGGATATAATTCTATGCATTCGACATAGTTTTGGGGAAAAATATTTTCATATTTTTGATACATATTACATACATGTTTTAGAGCAGAGGTTAAATTTTTATAGATACTTCATCTTGAGACATATTTGAGGGGTACATGCACCAAATTATAGATGCAATTTTAAAATTATGCATATATTTATGCACCAATATTATAAAATGCATCATTTACCATTTTATCTACAATAATGGTTGGCTCCTTTTAATTAATATGATTGATATTATATGACCTTAATGTAATTGGAACCATGATTCTATTATTTCAAATTAATATGGTTACACCATTTAACTTGGAATAGATTGGATAAATTGGTTTGATGGATTATACTTGAGTTATGCAATTGAGATTTTATGCTCTCAATTGACATAATAAAATTCATCCTTATACTAAATTAGGGGCATGATAATCCTCCAATTCCCCTCTTCACATATCCAAGGTTTAGTTATGAAACTATCTCAAATGATTTATATAGGAAGTATATTTTCCAAGGTAAAATATCAAGAGGCAACATGGTTATATAAACACATGGGTGTACTCATCCCTTGTTTTCTTTCTTTAAATTATTTTCAAATTATTTAATTTCATATTATATGCAAAAATTACACGTGTAACATGCTCTTGGTCACAAGTTATTCACATACAAAGAGTTAAAGTGGGATCAAACAAAGGTGTGTTATATACACCAAGGTAAATTTTATTTCCTTTAACCTAGTAATTTTATCCTTATGCATTAATAGATTAAAGGGTAGGCAAATATAGATGATTAAATATGTATTTATATGTTTTTCTAGTCTTGTAATCTTGATAACTATCTCTCAAGGCTCTATCCTTCAATTTTAGCTTCCTCATAGTAAAAAATAATCATACTTCACCACCTCACTAGGTATAATTACTTAATTCTTAGTCCAACCTTATATATTCTGATTATATAGATAACATGTAACCATAAAATACATAAAACTTGGTATAGATTCATCACAACCAATTATAGAACCTAAAAAACTTTCTTTCATCTTGTAAAGTTGAGTTTAGTTCAAGTTATTAGCATCGATGATATTATCCTTGATCCAACATAAGTGTCTTTACCTTAAAAATAATCAAATTTGAAAATAATTCAAAGTGTAAGCATCAGCCTAAGAATTCATTTAATGCTTTTATGAAGATCATTTAAAATTATCTAGTATAAATACAAGTCAAAGCTAATTCAATAGGACATCTAACATCTATCTAATAATTACCAAGCAAGTTAAATCAATCAATTGTATAACCAAGCTACTCTACCCTATTCATCCCTATTTTCATATCAAGCATAATAAAAGTCATACTATAGGTCTGAAGCACTCAAAAGACAACTCATGAGCCATATTTGTCAAGTTTCAAGCTAGATAACTACATGAAATATTACATAGTATATTTCACCCTTGTGCACACACATTTACACACAAGGGAGAAATACATAAGTATGAGGTCCTACTTAGAGTATTATCTATGTAGGTAGTATTCATTGACATAGGGGTATTTAGGTTCAATTCAACACTATGAGCCCACTAACCTAGTCTTATCAAAGTAACATAACCTAAGATGTATAATTAGGGTTTGAGACAAAAAAATTCCTTAAAAACCTACATGCAAGATTTAAATATGTCAGATTAAAGGTGACAAAAAACCTATAAATACCTAAGTGATCACATCTTGATACATGAATATTATATATAATTTATTTACATCTATATTTAGATAGTATCATTAATACAAGTGTCTACAAGGCATCAGAGCTATCCAAGTAGTTAAAAAGAATATTTTGAAAAATTAATGATTATTTCCTAAATAATAGACAACTTATTTCCACACATGTACATCTTAAATATGTCTTTACATAATTGTATAAGCTAAGTATGGTTTTTTATTTATTATTGTGCAATCAAATTATTGATTAGCATTTCACTTTATATATCTAGAATTTTCATAATTTAACACTGAAATAGAATATCATAAACAAAATTATTTAATTGGCCTACTTTAAGGAATAAGTTATTCTCACTCTTACATATCATATTATTCATAAAAATTAATTCTAAAAAGGGTTAAATAATATTATAATATCTATTGATTGCATACTTGAGTTTATTCATTACCAATAATTTTGTTTCTATTTCCTTTATTGTCTGCTATAAATATATGAATGAGGGGATCTTATTAAATGTGATTAATTTATGGAGTGATGAAACTAAAATTTGATTGATTATACCTTAAAGATATTTTTATTCCATATGTCATCTTTAGATAGCATTGTCTTTTAGTTTAAGACATATTCTATGATAGGCTCATTAGACTTTTGTTTGAGTTGATTAATCTGAGCATATGAGAGATTATCACTAATGTTGATTGAGAACTATGCTAGAAAAATATTTTCCAAAGGATTGAACACATGTATGATTAGTGAGTTAAATTTTGAAATAATTTTAATGCATATTCATTTAGAATTATTGGGAAAAATTTGGTCTCTTTAAACACATAGTCCAAATATGTTGCATGGAATGCTCTGAGATTCTATTCAGGGTTACCCTTTGCATCATATAATATAAGCTTAAGTGACATAAAACCTATAAGTAGAGAATATGATTATATGTGTGTGCCAATAGAGTATGTAATAGAGTTTGAGAATCAAGAGCCTGCTTAGGGTTTGAAGCACTTTGCTCCAAATGTAACACTTTAGATTTAAAAGTATAAAGATGATGCATAAGGTATTGTACATTAGCAGGAGAATAATGTGTGTTGACCAAAGGTGGTGTTCCTAATTACTGAGTAGGAATTGGCATATTAGTCTTATTAATCCCTTGGGTTTCCCCCATAAGAAATGTTGGTATAAAAGTTGTATCGATGAGGGTCATAGGGTTATAAATATCAAATGATTGTGCCATTCTTGAATTTTTTATATCCAAAAGTGTTTTAAATTTTTTATAATGATCAAGATTTTGTTCACAAAGTTTCTCAAGAAAGATATGGATAAATTACACTTTTTTATTGTTATTTATTTCTAACTTATAGTTGAAAGATCATCTTGATATCCATTTTGTGGATGGAGGTTGTCTTGATCATACTGCTCATGTTTTGAATTATCATCAGGGATTTTTACATGACAGTTATGTTCATTAACATTCAAAGCCTATGATGTACCCTTGTTCTTATCCATGTTATATACCTTGTCAAAATTAATATGAGTATGGTTAATTGGAATACCACTTAATATAATAATTTATCTAAGAGAAGTAGAAATATTTTATTTAGATTTCATATAAAATGAAATGAAAAATTGAAATATTGTTACTATTAAATACTTTAACATATAAGAAAAAATTAAGACATCAATATGAAAAAAATAATTAAAAGGATATAAACCATAGTAACATATATGGTTAGGGTTTTGAAATTATTATCAATATATGGGCTCACAAATATGTTTTATGATACTGTAGCAAACTAAGGAATTAGTACTAAATATGACAATTTTTTTATGTAAAATTAGTCTACCACATATATGTAATAAATGAAGAAAACTAATTTAAAACGTAATAAATCTATAAATATATTAAATATGAAAATTACAAAGGAGAAATTTAAATTAGATAGAAAATTATGATATAGACTATTTCTATATCTAAAAATTATAGTGTGATTGTGTTGATTGAGTGTATATTAGGAACAAGATTTGGTATGGCTTCTAGAAATGAGCACTATAATTGGATAGTAGAGCAATGAAATGTTGTCCTAATGATATACTAGTGTTAGAAATATAAGAGAGACTAATAATTTATATGTTAGCTTCACCTTCACCTATTTACTTTTTAGACTATATGGGAGATTATGATCCAATGCAAAAATCATTATATCCTCCTTCACTTAAAACCATAGCTCAATATCTCAATAAAATAAATTCAATAATGGGGTAAAAAATGGTTAGAGGTTGAATTTTTACTTGACCTCAATACCCTCCTTGTTGATCACTACCTACATACCATTACTATGAAGAGGGATCAAATTATTTGTAGTTATCTCATGCTATAATTGTATGTGTGAAAGACTAGTGCAAAATTTTAAATGATGGTGTGATCTCGATGTGATTAAGTTCATCAGCCATGATTTATAACCTTGTCAGTGTATTCATATTTTAGTTTATGGCTATTAGGAATGTGTGTAATCATAAATGGGAGACTAGGAAATATTCTCTCAATATGCAATTGTAATCATGGTGCTTTTCAATGTGGTGGCTATAGATCATCTGATTTATATGTTAAAATAGTCTTGTAAACTTGACAAATATGGATTATGGGTTGTATTTTTAGTGATTCAGACCTATTATTTATCTAATACTATGCTTGATATGAAAATAGGGATGAATATGGTATAATAAAATGGTTGTGCAATTGATTGATTTAGATTTTGTAGGTGTTTGCTTGATAGTTACTAGATGTCCAAATTAATTATCTTTGACTTGTATTTATAATATATATTTTTAAATAATCATCAAGAAAGAGTTAATGACATTCTTAGGTTAACTTGTAAACATTTAATATTTTGAAATTTGAAAGTTTTTAAGGTAATGATACTTACGTTGGAGCAGATCATGCCCTAAATGTGATTATATAGATGGAAAAAGTTTATGAGGTTATATAACTAATAATGAAAGATATATATTAGATTTTAGATGTTCTTTATAGTGTCACATATTTATCAACATTGGGACAAACTATCAATGAGTTACAATATTTTCCACTTTTCCTAGACTCCCTTAGATATATTAGATTATTAATAACATGTGGACCTAAAACACTATATACCATAGTATGAGTAATAGATCAAAAACCAAATCTAACATTTTATATTGGAAAATATTGGGTAACTGAGATGAATTAAATGATAAATACAAGTAAAAATTTCCTTACATTTAATTTTGAATAAAATTAAACCCATATTTTACATGATGGATACATGGATAAACCTATAGTAACATTGGATGATATTTACTTACTAGATGATACAAAAGCATAGGTAATGAAAAAATATTAAAGATTGAATTGAAAAAAAGGAAACATTGCTAATAAAAGACAACCCTTTATCTTATAACCCAGAGAATTTTTGATAATTTAAAAATTTTAAAAATAAAAAAATTCCAAAAAATCAAATACTCAATAAAATACAAAAATCATTAAAATAATTCAGAAATACCAAAAATATTTAGCATTTCATTTGTTTAATATTTTTTACATATGTTATTTAATTTATGTTATTAGATAACATATCATTTTTATATACAAATGTGTTTCATGGGCACTTTAGTTTGATACAAGCATACTTTAGACCCATGATATCTCAAGCATGCATATGTTGGACATTTATTATTCAAGTATGATACACTATATTGGGGAAAAATTGATTTTATATATCATGATTGCCAAAGGTTCTATTATTTTATAACCATTTTCCATTATCTTACTAAACTTATATATCTTACACATGCCTATACTCATGTTTCTATTTTACACAATGTATTTGATATGTTATCGTACATGAAATTTTACTAACACATGTATGCATGGAATATATTGACATGTTAATTCTAGTTTCTTATATTTCATCACTTCATCTATTTATATTATCTTACTTAAGTGTACTTATTGTTTGCTTATTTGTCTTTCTTGTGGAAAATTTAAACATGTTATTTTTATTGTTGTCTATAGTGCAATGAATTTTATTTTATTTATTTGGTGTGTAGACATTTTCAAATGTATTCCACTTGAATATTCATAATTTTAACAAGCCCCTTGTTTTTAGTCTCCTTTGACCCATATTTGTGTGATATTTGAGTAATCTTGTGTGTGTGCTTGATTATTTTCTGATCTTGTTATCTTTTATAAATTTCCATCATTCATAGACTATATATTAGGGTGCACACATTCTCTCTCTCTCTCTCTCTCTCTCTCTCTCTCTCTCTCTCTCTCTCTCTCTCTCTCTCTCTCTCTCTCTCTCTCTCTCTCTCTCTCTCTGACACTACTTGTATAAGAAAAAAATTTAAAATATAAACTAAGATAAGGAAACAAACACAAATGATCTTATTCTAAACTTATCTCAACCACTATTAGATAAACACATGAATAAATCATAAATAAAGTAATACTTACAACCTTGAAGTATGTGTCAACTTCTCCATTATGATCAAAGAATGATTGTCTCTTGATTGTAATTTATTTTTATTTTTAAATATTCTCCATATAAGGTGAATTTGGAAACATGCAATTGAAAATGGATTGGATGCTTGATGGATTCAATTAAAATAGTGATATCCCTTTGTTAGCTTGAAAGTTGATGATTTGAGTGGAGGATTACATGTTAATTTATAGGCCTGACTGTGGTGAGATGTATGGTTGAGAATAATTTGAATTTTTTGAATTATTAAAATAATCAATGGCTGTATTTGAGTCCTCATTCCAATGGATTATGAATTTCCATGTGTTTAGACTAAGGGTGAGAGTTAGTTGGTATTTGAGTGACTCAACATGACTAGGTCAAGATAGTTAAAAAGTAAACATATGATTCAAAAGCTAGTTTAAATGTTCAAATAAAAATCATTAGGTGGTTGAGGAAGTTGAGTAAGGTGGTTGGATTAGTCAATATTTGGTTGAGATAAACATGGAGGCTGTTTAGATGAGGTGGATAATCTAGATTTTAATTAGTTTTGGAGGAAAATAGATGTGCATGATTTCATAATCCATTATTAAAAATTTGGAGAGAAATAATGATAATATGAATTTAAATTGGGGATGGTGAAGAGTTGGTATGTAAAATTTAATTTTGATAATAAATGGTGAAATTTAGGTGTCTATATTTTCCCCTCTTTGAAATGGTGTTGTGAAGTGATATTGTTTCAAATAATAGAAAACAAATTAGAGCATTGATGACTGTGGAGAAAAACATTTCCCTAGGTAATTATAAATGAAATAAATGATGCCCCATTAAGTGTTCATGTGGGAAAGTGGATGAACACTTAAAATTATTTTAAAGTAATATTAATATATTGAGTGATCAATTACCATCAATACTGGAAGTGCTAATTTCAATACAAATGCTCACAACATTATAGGGCGATCATGTAAAATTATTTTCCCCTAGACATTTAAAACTAGAGAAAGAAATTTGGAAAAAATAATATTTCCCATTGATAGACTACATTCTTGGATGGTGTTCAAGGAATAAAGGTTCACAATAGTGGATGTGGAAATGATATATCCAAATGATGATAAGTTTTGGGTCATGAAAACTAAACATATAGATTATATAATGTGTGCTAAAATATTTACCAGAGTGATTGTTGCAAGTAGAAATAAAGATTTATTTATAATTCAATTAATTATTGGTATGAATTTTGTATAAATTTAATTGTGATAGGTGAAAATAATGATATGGGAAGGAAAGTATTTGAATGATGGGTTTAAATATATAGGTATAGGGGGTTGTTTGGAATTCATTTGTGTAAATTCATTTCATTGTGTTGATTTTCTAGATTAGAATTGTGAGATTTTTCTCTAGGGTTTAAGGATAAAATGAAGCATATCATAGTTGATTGATATTGAAATAAGTGCATGTGAGGTCACTAGAGTTATGAGGAGAGTGGTGATGTAGTAAGTTATATTTTTGAGTTTTGTATTTTTTTATAGAATTTAATGCCAAGTAAAGTTGAATAAAATGATTTATCTATTTACCAAATAGTGAAATCACCATTGATTTTAGTGAATTCATCAGGGTAAATGATGGAATCATCAAAAATTAGGTCTTGCGTTAGGTTTGGTGAATTCATCTAATGTCATTTTGAAATCATCAAAAAGTGTATCAAAATCATTGAAAACTTCAGCTAAATCATCTTAAATTATGGTGAAATTATCTAAAAGTCCAATGAATTCATAAAAAATATTGGTGAATATGTAAAACTCAGTGGCGATATCATAAAAGTGAATGTAAATTAATTATAGATAATAGAAAAATCAGTTAAAGAGGATAAAATTAAAATTTATGTGGTAAAAAATGATTATGTAGAGATGTGGGATTGTAATATGTGTATTCAACTGAATAGGAACATTGTGTTTGTTTGTGTAAGAAATATTGTTGATATTGTGTACATGAAAGAGGGACTCAAGAGCACTAGAGATAATGGTGAGGTTTACTAATTATAAGGTGGGGGTACTAGAGGTGATAGGGCTAGCCTATATAGCTAAGATCCCTAAGGTAAAGTGGATAGGGATTATCTAATTTCATTGGTAGAATTTTGACATAGTGAGATGAACACAATTCACCTATCGAAAAGTGAGATGACTATTACACTAGAGGATGTATGGAGGATTTTTAGGATTCCCACATGAGGGACATAGGTTTACTAGATCAAGGGTGCATAGGTAGTGACATTGTACATGGTTTTTTAATATGACCATATTTTTATGGTTAGGGGTTGTTTAGATATTGATGTCTACATGATTCTAGATATAGATGCATTGATAGTTATTCTAATGGTTATTTTTAGTGGCAATATACTACCTGAAAGGAGTGGAAGGTTATTGACATTTAGCTTATTATATGTGATTAAAGGCATATTAGAGAGTGTGACATAGTTTTCAAGGGGGCATGCATTTTGAATCATTTATACATGGATTTTAAAAATGTGGTGTATATAGGTGGTGTTTCTATAGGCTTATCCACCTACTATAGGTGTGGGCACAGGATCACTTGGTGTTTGAGTGCCTAATAGGCCAAATGAGGAGGAGGATGAAAAATGATCCATTTACATATGGTTAGCATGTTTATGTTGGTATATAGATGACACATTTAAGATATGTTGAGTATTATAGGAGGGAGATTGATGAGCTAAGAGATGATTAGATGATGTGAAGTACAAATAGAGAGGTAATTCCACACTAGAGATAATGTGAGACACATGGACTATGTGTACCATGAGTACATAATTGATTGATATAGACCAAGTAGGGTGATGAGATAGTTTGGAATTAGATAAGGTAACCCAATAAGTACTCATGTATTTACATGAGCACTATAGGAGAGATCACAATGGGGGGAATGTATTAACTCAAAGTTTATAGTGCATAGTTGGGCACATGTGCATATAATGGCATTTCATGATAGGAAGTATGTGGAGGATATTGGTATTTTAAATGATTATGTATCATGGTGGGATCAATAGATACCATTAAAGCTTACATACCCATATGTGTTACGTAGGACATGGAGATAGAGATTAAGGGTGACATTTAAAGCAAGTCTATGGATTGTAAGCCTAAAGGCAAGGATTATGAGAGCTACTCTATCACAAGGTGGTAGAGGAGGAGATATGAATGGGGATTAGATGTAGGGTATAGAGACCACTAAGGTTGTAGGAAATTAGATGAATGTTATAGAGATGGGATAGATTGTGGGAGATGGAGGAGGATTAGAGATTCCCTTGGTTGTGATTGATAGTGATAGAGAGGGAAAGGGAGATAAAGGGGACACATATATGAGGAATATTACAAAGGAACATATAGAGATAGGGTAGGGCCATCAGGGCCAACTAAATCATAAGAGGTTGAGGCCTTGATTTTTAGGATATATGAGGATATTAGAGTTTAATATTTTGAGATAGTGGGTTTGTAGGGTGACATAGGTGGTAGGGATAGATAGGTTGAGATGAAATCAATAGAGATCATCATATTATAGAATAAGGTTGATAGGATACATGCTGATATTGATAGGATGAAAATTGAGAGGTATGATAGAGAGGGAGGGTTATCAAAATAAGATACACCTAATGAAACCCTAGATAAGATAAGATTAGCATAGAGGTACAGGCAAGAGAGAGACATTGCATCTTGAGTTGGAGAAAACAAAGGAGATATTTACTAATCTTGGGTAGATAAAGGCATTATCATATGTGATGAGGGTGATGGATTATGATACCTACCATAGGGTTTTGTATGAGTAAGAGATGCACTAGGATAATGAACACAATATTTCAAAGAGTATTCCTCTAGGTAGATAACATTTTCAATGACAAGACAAACTATGGATTTAGAGAGATTTGTGGGATATATAGGTAAACATGTTATGGTTCCTATGAGGAGTACACCATGGTGATATGATTTGAACCCATCTATAGACAACCCATTATGATACCTACCATAGGGTTTTTTATGAGTAGGAGGTGCATTAAGATAATGAACACAATATTTAAGGGAGTATTCCTCTAAACAAAAAACATTTTCAAAGATAAGACAAACTATGGATTTAAAGAGATCTATAGGATATATAGGTATACATGTTATGGGTCCTCTGAGGAGTAAACCAAGGTGATATGATCTAAACCCATTTATAGACACCCCATTTTAGGGTCATGAAGAGACTTAGATACATGATGTGATGATGTATACATATTTTGAGATGTATCATTATATTGTCATCCTACTAAAAAGTAGCAGACAAAAATGTAGTGGTTAAAAACATAGCATAAAAAATGTAGAATGGATAAAACATAACAAGAAAAAATATAATGAGGACAAAATATAGTAAGAATAAAACATAGTAAAGGATGTTCTCACATAGAATATGACACCACTTTCAACTAAAGGTCCAAACTCATAAAATCACATTTTCCTCTATTATTTTGATTATAAATTTGGTGCATTACTTTTCCACCATGAAATGTTAACTACTATCACCAAAATGAACTAGATAACAAATAAAATATGTGATAATCACTAAAATGTCCCAATTATGCTCTTCATGACATTACCAATACCACTACTTTTTTCCTCACTATTTTTTGTCCTCATTACATTTTTGTCATACTACATTTTTACCACTATGTTTTTTATCGCTATGTTTTTGTCTACTACATTATCACGTAGAGCCATTATATTGATATGCTTTGACACATGTGATATATACATGATTATTTTTGGCCTTGGACTTGTGTTATGGATATGTAATGGTTTATAGATGTTTTGAATTTATATGCATATTATATGATGTACATGGACAAATATGAATTGTATATGCAATTTTTTATCTTTTAATATGTTTGAGCACATGTTAATCCTTTCATCATTTATTATGGTACAAAGGAATGGAACAATGTATTTATGGATGATTTAGATAGCTACATTTATTTTATTCATTTTTTTTGGATTGAAAACACTAATAACTAATTAAGAATTAAGTAACGTTTATTTGATATAACATAAGACAAAATGCACCAATGGTGTGAAAATACCATGATGATTATTGTGGGATACACATCAGGACTGATAGATTCATTTGTGTAAGACTTAATGCATCATGGTATTGGAGACCATAATCACATAAATTTTAATAAACATAATGATATTGACTCAAGAAGTAACAATGAAAACAAAGTAAATGATAATACATGCAATTGTGTAATCATGATGAATAAAGAAACAAACAAACATTGATTAAGTAATAAACTTACACATACAAAATAAAAGTACACACAACAAAGAAATAAATGACTAAACACATAAAAGTGAAAAAATGATAAAAAAAACACAAGAAGACAAATTACAAAAAAACTAATCAAATGACTTCATGAATGTTCTAGGATAGATTTGAACATTTTGTAAACATTATCCATGACAATGTTAAATTTTTGATAAGTAAATTATTCGAAAAGAAATTTGTATTACTTTGGGTGGGGATAGAAAGAAAAGTGAAGTCATGTTTAAATGATGCATGATTGGTATGATGGGATGATAGTGGTGGTGGTGGCTGATCTGACCCTATATATCTCATGTAATTTAAACATGGATGAAAAAGTGATGATATAATTTAATTGAAAGATGCATTGATGATAAGATTTCATGCCCAAGATAAGAGTGTTTTAATGATGATTGGTTTGATAGGTGTAAGATATGTTTGAATATATATTAATGGATGAAGTGTTATTATATAATTGGATAAGTGTTATTTAGATGATATATAAGATGTCACTAAAACATGATTAATGATATAGTTACACAACTACGAAGGTCAAACTTGTAACTAACATGTTATAGTCAAACTAAAATATGAAATATGTAAAATTGAATTAGATAATGGATATATATATGAAAGTGAATAATGTGATGGGATAAATATAAGTAACTAGGGTGTGTATTGACATGGATTTACACATGGCACCATAAACTAGTTTTCACCATGGTATTTTCCTAAAGAGCCATAAGAATCATATTCCCTTTTGTATAGATTTTTTTTTTGACATATTTTAACATCACTAGAAGGACTTAGGCATAGAAATTATTGAGGTTGATGTCTATGGGATAATCAAGCTCATATCCATCTTTCATGCACAATTTTTAAGTTTAGATCCATATTTTTCAATGACTACTTATGGAGTCAACCAGTTGGGTGTTCAAACTTCCTTTTCTTCTCTCAATGAAAATTTGTGTTTTACTTATTTTATTAAGAACAAGATCTATAATTTTGAAATATTTAGATTTAATGATATTATTATATCTAGGTTGAAGGTGATTTTGGTATACTTTAAATGGTTTATGGCATTAAGGCACTTATTATCAAAAGTCTTGAGATTGGTTAAGAATGAAATGTGATGTGATTCATAATCAATTAGGTTTTGTAAATATATGCACAAGGATGGGAGATAGAATTCAATTATTAAGATGGAATCGGTGCCATAAAAAAGGTAATATGGGGCTTTCCCCATGGATGTGTGGATACTTGTACAATATGCCCAAAAATTAAGATAAAGTTATGTGTTAGTCATAACTAAATACATTAACAATTATTTGGAGAATTTTATTTGTTACCTCAGATTGGTCATTACCTTGAGGTTAGTATGAAGTGGACCACTTATGTTTAATATAATAAGTATGGTGTTGTTTTTTTCATAACATTTTCTACTTTCTTCATAAAATTTCCTTGGAGTTTGGTCTTCAAGCCTAATCAAGTCTAGGTCTCTTTTATTCATGGCTTGATTGAAATGGTTTCTTGACAAGTCGTAATCCTGCTATTGTATTGGCTTCACTCTTTAAAGTAATTTTGAACTTAAAATAATTATTGTATCTAATTATCCTAAAGGAGTTTGTATAAAGGACTTAATTGATACAAATACTTGAATTTGTATGAACCTATTATGTCTTGGCCTACCTTAAGACATATTTTGAAAAAAACACTAAAATTTTAACTTTTGGGGCCATTTCACGTTAGATTTTTGTAAATTATTCAAATATTTTTTAGAGTTTATGCATCTATTCTTTGATCAATTTAGTCTACTCTTTACTTTATTTAGCATTCATGAGCTATGTTCTTAAGTGTTATTTTTGGGGCTTAGTTTCTTTTGTGGATAGTTAGACTAAATTTTCTATATTTTGAGCAAATGGGACTAATTTTTCTACTTAATTTATATTACATTACTCCATTTATACTTATTTTTCAATAAAAATTACATAGTGTTTGTATGTTTTTATTCCAAGACTCTATCATTTTATTCATTTCAAATTGAAGTCTAGATTTTAGATTGGCAAAGTATTGGTTTTATACTTATTTATCTCTTATGCCTTTTTTCCTTTTCTTAGATCTATAATTACTCATTTTTTGGGTAGGGTTCAGTTTAAATTCCAATGAATACTTATTTGAATCCATGGCCTAATGGATATTTGGATTTCATGTAATTCCCCTAGGTAAGTGAGATCATGCCACATGGAACAATCCCATGTCATCACTTCCTCAAGCCTCTTTTGAATTATACATTTTAACCTAGTCTTTCTAGGTGAACAAGATGGTGCCAAGTGGAATAATCTAGTGTCCTTGATTTCCCAAGGCCTCCTCATTTTTTCAATAGGCCTTAGACCTCCCATATGTATGAAATCATGTGATGTGGCATGATCCTTTTTTTGTGGCCTCTTGGGTAACCTTTATACTTCCTAGTGTTTGTCAATCCTATAGATTCCTAAGATCGTGCCATATGGCTTGATCCCATTTATCTAGTATCTAGGGTGGTCTATGTGTTTTTATGTCTCCTTTTAGGCCTTGGGTGAATGAGATATGAACACATGTCAATATCTCATTTATCCAAAGAGTGTACAAGTCATCAGCCCAAGGAATGCTCGGTTAATCCAGGATGAGTAAATAAATTCCATGTGGCTTGAACCTAACACCTGGATAATATGTGGGCATCCACATTAGTGTTTAAGACCTTAAATTTGATGGTTATTTGGCCCATAAAAACCATCATATTTTGAATCAAGTTTTGAACTTGGAAGATGTTATAATTATTTATGGGTTTCATATTGATCTTTTCCTTAGAGAACTTTAGCTTATTTCTTAATCTTTTATAGGATAATATATTAAGGTTTTATGCTATTTCCTTTCTTAGACCTATTCATTATGTCATTTACTAAACTATGGTCACTAAAAAGTGTTATTTGATTAGGTAGTTTCCTTATGGGTAAAACCCACTTTTGCTCTATTTTGACCTAAAATGGTTGATGGTATGTATCATTTTATCTTTAAAACTCAATAATTTTCTTGAAAATGCACTACTTAATCATTTATATTTGGGAATTTAAGAGGGTTTATTCTTATTTTTCAATCTATTTCTAATTTTTTCTAATATAAAGTGAATAAATTGGTTGTATAATTTCATTTCTTTGGACTTACTTTTTTTTAATCTTTCTATGGCCTAACTATCTCTTTATTTTTAATATTTTTCCTTAGTCACTTTGATTTGAAGTTTTGGACTTGGGTGTTTTTGTTTAAACTTATTACCAAAAATTATAATGGATGGTTTATGTTCTACAGGCCCATATTATCCATAAAATTTCCCACTTATCAAGATTCAAGAACTTTGCTTCTCCAAAGTACTTCAGACCAAATGCCAAGACCCTAAATGCTCCAGGTTCTTAGGATTGTGCCATGTGGTGTGATATTGTGACCATAAGCCCTTGGTATGATCAATATATATCAAGAAAGTTGGGTGCCTTTTAAGTGAATAGGATGTTGCCATGTTTCATCATCCTACTTATTTCTATCTCCAGGTTAAATGGAAATATTATAGTGGGGTCAAGACCAAGTGAGTCTCTAGGTTCACACCATGTGGCATGATCTAAGGGATTAAAAGTGATAAAATATAGAAAAAAGAATGAATAATTGAATATAATATAGTCAATGAGATCTCATAACCTATCAAGATCCCATTGTATAAAAGATAAAGAAAAGTCAAAGCCCTTCAACAAGCTAAAAATCAATGAGAAGATGTTATGTATCAAAACCTTAGCCTCCTCAAGTAGAGAGAAGTATATGTGTGTAACACCTTGTTGATGGTAAAAATAGTCACATCAATGAATCAACCCTTTCACCTATCATGAAGGTTAAGTTAGAATCATACTAGTGTAATAGTAGGGATCTAATAGGTCACAAATGATCTTATAGATGTGCAAGGATTTTTTTAAATATTTTGGAAAACAATAGGAAAGTTAAATAATTAAAAATACTCCATTATAATTTAGAAATCTAATATCTCTTAAATAAAATAAAAATAATTAGATTATGATTATAATCTAACCTATCTAACAGAGAGAGTCTATGAATAATACAATCTCTTGAAAGAAAGATATCAAATCCTTTGTATTTATGTTTTATTAATTAGCATTTGATCTTTTGATATTTCCACTATGATCAAAATAAATACAAAGAGAATAAACACAATAAACCAAAAGATAAAAAAACAATTAGAAATTAAAATCAAATAAAAAAATTGAATTGAAGACTAACATATTGATCGATACAATTTATGAAAATAAACTATTCTAAATTATAAACAAGTGACTGGAATTAATCTACAAACAAGAAGCAAACAAATAAATAACTTTGATCTAAACTAATCTTAAAGAAGTAAACTAAGTTATCAAAGAACTAATCTAACACTAATTAAATCTAATAAATAAATCGAAAGAATAAATAATTATTAAAACACTTAATTCAAACAAGTGAATATAAAATTAAAAACTTAAAAAGAAATAAATAAACAACAACCTAAACCTAAAATGTTAACAAAGTAAATTAGAAAAAACATAATGTTGAAAAGTAAATGAAATAAGAAATTAACATATAAACAAATTGAAAAATCAAAATTAACAGTATTGATTAATTAAATCTAAGAGAAAATAAGATAAAAAAATAAATATAAGACTAATGAAAATAAAAGAGAAATTGAAAAATAAATAAGATTAAAAAATATATAATATATTGTGAGTCTTATAAAGAGTCATCTTAACAAAAATAGAATAAATTTTATTGATAAACAAATTTCAGTAAATATATCTTTGAAATAAAAACTATTACAGTTTGAATAGATTAATAAAATATCATACATAGAAATGTAATCATTATTATTTGGATCAAGTACTTTAGATTTTATACATATGACTGCATATCTACAATCATCATAATATATTAGATTTATTAGACTTTAGATAATTGAATTATAAAATAAATAGGTAACTTGGATATACTTGCATTGATTAAACGTATTACTTAACTATTAGAAGATGTATTATTGGTTTATCTACAAAAGTTGTATTATCTCAGAGATGTTTCACAAAAAAGAGAATGATGGAAAACTTTGAAGCAACTCATAGTGTTTAGAATACTTGTGTGATGTTTTTCCATTTGTCATGTAACTTTGATCTCATTTTAAAAAATCTCCTCAAGAGATGGTTATGAAAATAATTTATAACTAACTTTAGTTAGTTATTTGTTAACTTTATTGTCTTTAAAAAAGTCAATAGTTAACTTTATAACTTGACTTTATGTTCACGACTTTTAATAAAGTCTTAAGATAAAAATTAAATAATAATATACCAAAAGACAACTATAAATAGGTGGGGGCCCTTAAGTCATTACAATCATTTAAAAATGAAT
Source organism: Torreya grandis (assembly GCA_037957365.1). Classification (NCBI taxonomy): domain Eukaryota; kingdom Viridiplantae; phylum Streptophyta; class Pinopsida; order Cupressales; family Taxaceae; genus Torreya; species Torreya grandis. Next base: position 1,508,807 of record JARHVA010000314.1, read on the forward strand.
AAAATATGCCAAACAACATAATGACTATATCAATTAAATTAAATACTATTCACATTAATTCAATATGCATTTAACCATTAAACTCATTAGATATATAATCAAAATAAACATACTACAAAATATTAATCTATTGTTATACATCCAAACATAAAATATCCACATAGTAAAAAATATTATATTGTCATTAACAACAACATAAAGTATCAAGTATGAATAGGTAAATAGCATAACCAACCATTCACTCATCATTAGTATATGATGATATTTCAATTAAATTATGGCCTTTATCTAATATGTATTTAGTATAATTCATCATAGTTGAAATAAACTTAAATAATTTAGTGCTCAACTCATTGTGTTCATCATCAACCTCCTAGCTTTACCTTTTTAACCATCCTTGTGATCATAGGTGAATTTGTAGCTAAAGGATTAGTTGCATCCCTTTTACATCTAAAATAAACAACCCTATCTTTATCATGTGAGTAAGGTGGAAAATTATCAAGAGCTAATTTAGAACAACCCAAAAGTCTACTAATAGGTTTAAGTGATGGAGGCTTGGTATTAAAAGGCACAAGAGAATGCAGATGCAACTTTGCAATCAACTAAAGTTTATTTTAAAGAGTAGGTGATTTTTTCTCAAGTTAATTATGGGGCTTGAAATATGGAAGTATGAATATGATAATAAAAACTACTTGGACTTCCTCATCTAAAAGGATGAACTCTCTAAGGAGGATCTCTCCAACCTCTATGTCCATGGTTAAAAGTAGGATTAGATGGTAAAGAGTTAAATGCATTCTATAAAATAGGGTTAGATGTATCAAAGTGAATAGGTATGCAAGTACCATAGTTAAAGGGTCTGGAAAAAGCTCTAGCACCCCTATGTCTATATAAAAATTGATCATTGTTAGCATGACTCTATGAAAGAATAAATTCTCTTTGTTGATCATTATTATGATGCCTCCAGTTATTTACATCTAAATGATGTGAATTAGGAGGATTCCAACTAGATATATTTATACTAAAATATAGGACAATACAATCAAAATCAAAACTTAGGTTATATTTCAATCTTGATTTATCAATGTGTAATGAAAATACATCAATCTTTGAACTGTCAACCATCGGATTCATCAAACAAATGAAAATAATTTCTCACAAAATATTTCATCAAACATTTTAAAAAGAAGAGATTAAAATTCTACATTTCTCCAAAATTTTCATTGCAACCCTAAATTTAAATCTATATAGCCTTATTTATAATGAACATGATATATCTATCAAATAAAAATCTTGTTTCAAATAACCATCACAAAACTGACTGCAATCCTATTAACATCCATGTTGCTAATAATTTTCAAAAGTACATAAATACCAATCATTATTGAAAATTAAATTTTTTGGGCCAAGTAAGATATTTAACTATATCATTATGTCAAATTATCCTTTTTTCAACTATTTGAAAATTAGACATTTATTTATCACTTCAATAACATTATACACGTTTATTATAAAAACCAAAACCAAAATAATGCTAAATACCAAGTTTATTAAATAAATAATACTAATCACTTTTAACCCTACTCTTCTTCTGCTATCTAAAATGTATGTTCACAAGTTCACAAAACATATTCTATATTCTTCAAAATTGTCTAATAGTTTCCTCTTCAATATCAAATAAAACCATTCAACTGCAATATTAAGATATCCATAGTATAAAACAACTTATATTATCAAAAAAAGTAAAGAGTCTTTGAACAATATACTCTTTGAAAATGTCTTTAACAAAAACTATTTACACATGATCGAATACCATTATACTAAATCAAACCCTCATAAACTTTATTCAACACAAAACATTATATAGGTAGAGCTCACTGATGCCATTATTAAAATTATTAAATAAATATCCATTGTACTTTGTCAAACCCTTAAACATTCTGATGGGCAAAAAAATGAGGTAAAACATAAATTCAACCTGAAGCAAATTATGATTATTGAGATGATAATAAAACCTAGTTTCAATAAAAATATTAATTCCCTCTCAATTTTATTCAATCTTCATTCATCTAAAACTTCATCTAAACCTTCATAAGAATACGAAGAGCACCCAGTCTTCAAGAAGTAATCAAAAATTGTCTATTAAAATTGATGCTAAAACACCAAACAACTCACACCCAAATGGTCTTTCTCATGAACTAAAATATATGCATACAGAAGGAAAGACAAAAGTATTATATTGAACTTACATCCTTATGCCTAGAAGAAAAAAAATATAGATAACTACTCTTTCATCGTATCATCTTATATATTTCCATACTCAGTACTACATTTGTTCATGTCATAATTAGTTTACCATAAAAATAAGATTATTTTAAGATTTAACTTGACATATGTAATACCCATAAAACATTTAAATGTTGTAATTAAATTCATATAAAAGTAGACTTATAACATGAACTAGATATTTATAAAACTTCACAAAATTACCAACCACTTTAGAAGAAATTGATATCAACTAAGATTTTTGAAGCCTCTAACTATACTCAACTAAACACAAAATAATCGACAAGCATCTTTTCATATAATCAAAGATCAAAAACCCATCTTCATTGAAGTTATAATCATTTTAAAAACACACTCATATACCTTCGAGCTTCACAATTTACTTTCATTATGCCATGAAAATTAATAACAAACAAGAAAGGCATATGTCTATATTTCCATTCGAATATCCAAACAAACTACATTTTTCATGATAATAACTATGACAAGATGATCAACATACCTTTCCTACAACTAAAAATATATGCTCAAGCCTTTCAAACTCAATCCTTTCCCTTTTTATAATTGCATAGCTTTGCCTCCACCTACAAGCTTACAAATTACTAAAAAACATAAAATAATTACCATTTATATATTCCAAATTTTACATTAACTACTTGTAGTTACATGCTTAATTTTAATTTGTCATCCATTCTATCACTCACTAGTTTAGTTGATCAACCAAGTTAAACAAATCATTACTAAATTTAGTTATCACTAAATTATTTTCCAACTAACCTACCAATGCATCAAGATCAATGTGAGTACCTAATCATTAAATGTAGGCAAAACTCTAGGCTTATAATAGATCCCAATGAAATCTTCATAGAAAATCCTCACCAATACATTAACATCGCCTTATTTGAAATGACTTTGATGGCACTGTCAATATACTCTAGTTAGGTTTAATCCTAACTTCAAACCAAATCCTATTTGTAACATATATGCATTATCATATTACCATAAGATTTTTTATCCTCCACTTTAACAATCCCATGTTGTGATGACCATATCGCTTAGCAACTTAATCCTTAGATTTAACACTTAGGTTTAGGTATTCACATATAAATTTAGGCATTCATTATCATTAAAATTTAATATATATGTTAGATTTAAATCAAACCTATAACCTTATTGCCTTGGTTATAATAATCATCAATTTCATATATGAAATGAAATGGTATTAAGATCATATATCATTTTCAATCTTAACTAGTAACCTTATGAGTTTAAAACCAGACCAATAAATCATAAGAGGAGTTTAAATAAGCATCATATCAAACCTTCACTATCAACATTTTCATGTAAAGTAGACAAAATAATGTAATCTCTTCATATATATCAACATCAATGGATAAAACTACATCATTTATAATTAAAATATACAAAGTAAAACCAATAAATGTGACTGGTTGAATGATCAAGATAAACTAAAAAAAACTACTATAGAGTAAAGTTTTACTCTACGTTTCATTCTATTTTTTAGTTGCACACTGCAAAATTTTGTTCTTGCATACTTTGGTCTGAGACGGTGAAGTTTCAAAATAGAGCATGGGCTCTATTTTCCTTTTGTTTCATTTTTGTCTAAGTGTCAAAATCAAGCAGAAGCTGCCAAGTGTCATCGTCTGAGGCATCCTTTGAAAAGTGAAAACTGCCAAGTGTCATCCTCTGAGGCACCTTTCATATTTTCTATGAGTTGGTCAGAATGTGCCACGTATCTCATAGTGACTTAGAAGAATGCACCAAGTGTCAGCATCCACATTTTCATATCGGCACCTGCGTTTCATCTCTTTTCAGTGAAAGGTTTTAACAAGCTAAGTATCAGGATCAGACGGAAAGCGCCAAGTGGAAATCACAGAAGGTCTCAATTTTTCTTTTATAAAAGTGATGGAAGACACCACGTACCCTAGAAAAAGAGAGCAGAAGCCACCACATGTCATGATCCAAATTATCTTCATTTTTACTTCACTGATATAGCAAAGACCGTGGTGGTTCTTAAGTGTTGTTTCTAAAGCAAGCAAAAGCCGCCAGGTGTCACTGTCTATGTAAATAAGAAATGAGACCCATTTGTTTCTATGGTATAAATAGAGTAAAGTGGAGACCACCATGTTTCATCTTCTATAGGTTTTTAAAAAGGTATCTAAAAGAAGCGGAGACCACCATGTAACCCTAGATGAGTAAAGCAGAGATTGCCACATGTCTTTTGATGAAGCAGCAGAGTTTGCAACCTATCCCTATACTCTTTTTAAAATTTACTCGGGTAAGAAATGTTGTGAGTCTTATTTTATTTTAAACTATTGAAGTTTTGAGGAAGTGGATTGTGACAAGTGTCAAAGGTGGAATGCTCATAAGCAAAGATACAAAAAGAGTATAAGTTATGCGGAAAGTGCCACGTGTCTTCGATAGGTGCTGCAAAACCCACCAAGTGTCTTCCTCCAATGTCTCCTAAAGTAATAAGAAGGTTTTCAAGAAATTGGCTAAGTGTTACCTAGCGTTTAAGAGAAGGGAGCATCCTGTAATCTATTTCAGCCAATGAACTGCCAGAAGACAAAGCATTTTAGAATCTATAAAATATCTTTTGTTAGAGACTTCTAGTTTTGTTAGATTTCAGTTGGGCCGTTAGATTGGGAACAAGCAAAAAATCTGGGGTGAATCTAAGGCTATAAATAAGGGTGTAGATATCACCAAAAGGGGAAGGAGATACCAGAGAGAATTTTCTGAGAGAACTATTGTAAAGAGTTTAGACTTTCTAGAGTTGTGACTAGGAATATCATTTGCTTTTGTTCTATCTTCTTAAATTGGAAGGTTTATGTAACTGTGCAGGTTTCTGTGCCTCTTATGTGACTAGAAAATTAATGAGAAGATTGAATCTTATGCCTTTGTTGATATTTTTTGTGTCATTGCAAAATTAGTCTAGGCTATGTTGTCAAGAGTTTAGACTTTCTAGAGCTGTGATTGGAAATGTCATTTGCCTTTGTCTCATTTTCTTGAGTTGAAAAGTTTATATAATTGTGCATGTTTGTATGCCTCTTATGTGATTGGAAAATTCAAATAAGAAGATTTAACCTTGTGCCTTTGTTGACATTTTCTATATCACTACAAAAGTAGTATATGCTGTGAACCTCTGTTTCTATTGTTTCCATCTTTTACATTGATCATGCACTTGTTTGCTCTTAAATGTAAATGGATCTTACATATAGTCTCATTGTGTTCAGGATTAAGGTTGAATTACATTCAGGCCCATTGCCATAGTTAGATTTTCTTTCTTGCTTTGTGTTTCTGTTAAAATTCCTATCCCCTTTCCCAGTATACACTTGATATAAAGAAGAACCAGCTTCTCAAAAATTTGGAGGTTATTTCAAGTCACAAGTCCCACATCTTGAAACTTCCCATTGTTGGTGTTAGAACGAGCACAATTTTAAATCATCAATAGTTTCTGGCATGCCTGATGGGGCCAATCTTGAAGTTTCTTTCAATATCATATGAACTCGAGAGTTACGAGGAGTCATAGCTATGGACCAGTGACCAAATCAAAGTCTGCTATAAATCTAGGTATTCTTTTGCCACCTTTGGTAACTAGTCCAAGAAAAAGAGTCAACCAATTTATACCAATACCAAGAGAAAATATGGGAGCCCCTATACCCCCAAGAAATTATGCAAGCTGGAACACTAGTAGTCCATTGATTCTTCCAATACCCCAGCCACTTGGGACCCTATCCCAGTGAATGCCTTAAAATCTCTACCCAAATTCAATGGGAAAGACTTTAAAACACCTGAGGAACATCTACAAGATGTATTAAATGTCTGTGCTATACATGTTGTCACACAAAAAAATGTAGCCATAAGATTATTAACTACTTCTTTTAAAGGGAAGGCTCTAGAATGGTATTGGTCTTTGACCCAAAATACCATATCTACATGGGATCAGCTTGGAGATCTTTTCTTTGGAAGATTTGAAGAGAAGGGTGATAATTCTTCTTTGTTACAACAATTAATTACCATTCAAAGGGCACCACAAAAAGCTATGACTGACTTCAATTCTAGATTCCAAAAGACTTGGGAAAGAATCCCTACTATAGCTAAACCATTACCAGGTATGGCTATAGTATTTTATCTTAAGGCTTTGAATTTAAATATATCTGTTATGATTCAGTCACTTGGAGGACACACTTTGCCTGAGGCTTATGACTATGCGGTCAAAACTGAGAATAATTTTATAGATGTTGGAAAATTGCCTCCAAGGCCTCCCATGACCATGTTCCTAGAAATTTCCTTACCATTACCTCAAGAAGCCCCTAAATATATAGCCCCACTTGTGTCTATGTACACCTATCCTCAATCATCTGCTAAAGAAATTGTCCCCACTCAGTCATCTGAGCTGGATGATATCAAGAATATCTTAGGGACATTTTCTAATGAGCTGATCAATATAAAAAGACAATAGAATACTTTCCCTAAGCCTCCATATCAAGGCTATCAAGGAAATAGATTTTCATTTCAGCCAAACCAATACCAGGGTCCTCCAAGACAAACTAACCATCATCCAGAAATCCAATTATTTGCAGTCCCCACACCCTCACAGACTATTCTTTCTAATTCAAATAGGGAGATTGTTCTAGGGCAAAATAACTATGCGAATAAAACTAATGCCTGGTGTTTCCCTTGAAATAATGCTCATACACCTAGAGATTTTCCTATGGGTAATCTACAACAAAAGGTGGCAGAGCAAAGAAGAATGGATGGTCAATTTGCAAGTTCCAGTGACAATCAAGCCTACCAGTCTTCTGGTATGTAGAATTCAGTCCTAATGACTCAGATGCAAGGGATGTCCTTGCAACAAGAGGAAGAAATAGCTCTGGAACATGCTTTGTTCTCATGGGTTAAAGATGAAGAATTAGTTTTCTTGAACGAAGCATCTACCTCCAAAAAACTAGTGGTGCAATCTGGGTATTACACCAGATCAAAGAGAAGGATGGTGGAATAGCCTGAGGTTATAAATAGTCAAGTTATGGAGAATCCTCCATTTCAAGGACAAAGAAACATAGCTGTTAGACAAGAAGTGCCTCAGCTGATGCAGAATCAAGGGATTCCTGCACAAATTCAAGAAAAAACAAGATATCCTTGTTTTCAAAGAACTCAAACTTTGGGACCAATAAATGTGGTGGATCAATTGAAGAAGACTCCAACACAAGTATCAATATGGGATATATTGGCTATTCCTGAATAGAAGACACTAATACAAGAAGCTCTATAAGGCCAAGCAGTGCCTAAAGGTACTATTATCAAAGGACTTGCTGAAAAAGAAAAGCTCAAAAATATAGTTCATCTACAGACAATAGCCCTAGTGAATAATACAGCAGAGGTAAGCAGATCCAAACCAGATCCCTTCTATTTAACTTTGATAGTGGGTAAGAAATTGCTGCATAATGCAATGATTGATTTAGGGGCTAGTACTATAGTAATGCCCAAGCAGATAGCTGATGCTTTAGAAACTAAGTATGAACCACTCACTAAAGGAGTCATACATCTAGATGGCAAAACAATACAAACAATAGGGAGAATTAAAGAACTCCAATTACAATTATATGCTTGTCTTAATATAATTGTAAATCAAGATGTAGTAGTGATAGATATACCTCCTATTTTTGGCTTATGTTTATCAAGAGACTTTACAACCAAGATAGGAGGATATATGTCCCTTGATTGGTCTCACCTCATCTTAAGAACTAAATATGGTTCAAAGATGAAGATATTATCTGATCCATTATATAAGGATCATATCACCAATGAACCAATTGCAAAGTTAGAGTCAACCCATGCTATGATGAATAAAGAAGAAAGGGTTTTTGTCGAGGAGCTAGGTGAATGGACTAGATATAATCAAGAAGAAGAAAATGATCATTTATTAGCTATGATGCAAAGTAACCCATATGGAAATTATGATTCTATTGGTCTAAGCACTTACATTATACTTGATGAAGATCATAAAATCCCAAATTTTCTAGAGGAAGAAAAGTTAAAAGATACCTCTTCTATCAATCCTCGAGTCTCTCAACATGAATTCAACATTCTGAGTGAGAATTCACAAGCGTATGCCTTAATCTCTGATGAAGAAGAAATAATTTTTGACTTTCTTCTTACTTTGTAAGATGATGAGGAAGAGCATGGACATTTCCTTGATCATGATTTAAACGATTTGTTTGAAATCATTGGGTCAGGTTATATTATTTTTTAGGGAAGCTGTGAGCCAGTTGCATAGGAACAAGATAACATTGAGACTCAATTACATATGCAAAATTATTACACTCTTTCAAAATTATCCTTTCAAGAGGTTGGTGATTTTGAAGTCATTAAAGAGGATGATCATGCAATAGAACTAGAGTTTGAAGCAAAAGGAGTTAAGTCAATAAATGATATATGGAAAAAGGCTTCTGTTGATGAGTAAATAGTCATTAACTTCTTGATAAGACACATCAATATCAAGAGCCAGCATTCAATGAGCTTCCAAGAACAAGAAGAGTCTATATATGTTGGAAGCAGGTTTGACTTAGACTCACCCAAATGCAGGCCAGACACCATGGCATTCAAAGAAAACAAGTCATCAGAGCTATATCGAATTCAAACACTTGTCTGGCAATATAAGTTGGCTTGTCATGAAAGATATTTAAAAAATTCTTTTGATCAAAGAGGGAGATAAAGATACTATGTATTATAGTTAGATAGTTTCCCCTTTTCGTATTGCTTTTGTTTTCCCACTTTTATTTCAAATAAGTGTTCTTTGAACACGTAGTCGGTAGCTCAAAATTTTCAAAATTCTCCAATACATTGAATGTCTCCCAAATCTTTAGAAATCCCCAAGGTACCTTGCACTGCCACTTGCATAACATGTCTATCTTGATGTTCCATAAAGATTGAGTAGGATCTGCTAATAGTTATCTGAGTTTAATGCCATTTCGAGACTTAATAGGTCAATAAATACCTCTTAACAAGAGATAAAGCTTACAAGTTCTCAAACATTCCTACATCTGCAAAAATATCCTACTACTTGCATTTTCTATGCCTAGTAAACTTGCTTCAGTGAAAGCATTTCTATTTTGCAAAAGTTCATACAAGTTATCACATAGAAGATATAGATATGGAGGGGGCACAAGATTCACAACAAGGAGCTGGGATGTATGAGTCCCTTGACAAGTTTCTTACGAGCAAGCCATATGCTTCAACTCCTGCATAGCCATTAAAGACCTATTAATGGACCAGGATTCTGGAAGTTGGTCAAGCAATTGACCCAATGAAAATAAAAGATTATGTAGATGGCATCATGGACCCAATTCTTCAGAGAGCTAGTAGAAAAACTCTTAGAGAAGGGGCACATCAAAGGTGTCTACAGAGGGCTAGAGTGGGGCAATATGAAACATTTTCCATGAGGATATGGAGTTCAAAACTAGCATAATTCATTGTCCCAGATGTGCATCCATGCCCCAACTTGGTCAAATTATGTGTAGATTTGTTCCATGCACCCTCATGCACCATTCAATAGGGTCCATTTTTAGTACAAATCACACTGTAGGCTATCAGGGATATGTTAGCCTTGTATCACGATAGTACAGCTATGTTTCCCACTATTATTAAATGCAAAGAACATGGGAAAACATCAACACTCACTCAAGGTTCTTGAGATCTGAATTACAAATGGGTGATGATGACACTACGGTGCCCACACTCCCTGCACCAAGAGCCCAATTCTCACAAGCTAGTCAAGATGCACTGTCTATGATGGCTTTCATCTTTGGCATTAAAGATGATATGGCAGTGTATTTAGAACAAATGGCTATCCTTTTTAGGCTGAAGACTATTGACAAAACCTAGGAGTATCAGCTTGACTTTTTTGAACAAAATTCTTTCTCAATGGTAGAATAACTGGCCCATTTCAAATCAAAAGGAGTGTTCAGGTATTCTTCCTATTTGTTCCACCTCGTTATTTTTCAGAACTCTGACCTCTTTGCACAACATATGCATCTTGATATGTATGACCTAAATTTTGATCTTCAAAGGACCATTCCTGTGTCTACATGGACACATATTTTGTCAAAGACTAGTGACCCATATGAATTGTAGTAACTATTTGTTACCCCTAATTTTTGCCACCTTAGCCCCGAACCAGTTATGAATAGATTATTCCCAAGTGTTTCAAATCTTCTAGCTAGTTGCCCAATTCCTTGTGATTTCTATTTTGGATCCCACCATACCATTATAAGAGTCCATGGTTTTTGTGGGGAACCAATATTGCTACCTAATATTTTGAATCTTAGGTTAGCATTCCTCGAGGTCACCAGGTACGTATTCATAGTTAACAATGAATTTGGCTCTGGGAAGAGGAAAATAAAAATGTATGACCTCCCATGGATGACAACTAGCATGGTTTTGGAAACTAGAGACGTTGAAGTTGTGTTGCTCAGAAAGCTAGCCTTTTTGGGTTTCCTTTTACTAGAGGACAAATGGGTTTATGACCCAAATAGTTTCATAACTTCCTGGATAAGAACTAACAGAGTCACAACTAGAATTGCACATGAGGGCCACCCTTTTTGGGAAACCAGGAAAAATCCTAGGGAAGACACTCCTGGATTTTATGTTGAGTTAATAGACTTGGCCCTCCCAAAAAATAGACCCTAGGAAACATTCTATGTTAAGCAGAGGGATTATAATCCTAAAGTCAAAATGACTTTTGGCTTAAGGAGGACATTAAAAAATAAATATTGAGATACTAAGAAAATAGAATCTTATTAGAAATATAGGTAAGAAATTTGTCAAACAACCCATTCTTTTGGGAACGTAGACATAGATGAGAGATGGGAAGAACTATGGGATGAGTGCCATCCCTCCCCTGTATCTAGCCTAGAGACAAGTAATTTGCTGACACCGGGTGAAGAACAGGAAGCTAGGGCCGGGTCAAGCCAAGAGTCACAAGCCTTAGAGCAAGCTACAGCTATAGTAACCGTATCAGTTTGGCCCCAATCTCTTAGCATCATAGAAAAGCAAAAGAGTGTGGTGCCTATACCACCACCAACTTCCCCATCAACAGTGGTTATAAACATTCCTAGTTCTCCACAAGAAGTAGATGTGGAAGGAAAAAAAATGCAGCCTGAAGAAGAGACACCCAAGAAATGAAAGAGGGTGCAGTTTCAATTTGATAAATAAGAGGAGATGGATACCCCACAACACCAATTATAGGATACTCTAATTACTCTTTAGGTAAGTACTATTCCTCCCTCTCCTTCTCAGTCTATTTCTTCTCCTGTTGGCATGATGATTTCATCTATCTAGATGACATCTCTTGCCACTTCTGCCATTCCCATTTCTCACTTTGCCCCATTTGTGCCACCTCAAGATTTAACATTACCTCATTTTTCCCCCTCTATTCCCAAGAAACTTTCCCCTCAGATTGCCCATAGCCAATAATTGGCTATTCAGTATGGTTTACCACAGGGACATATTTTTGCAGGTGGGCACATTGCCTCTCCTTCTACCTTTTAGACCCAAGTAGATGCTTCTAGGAAGGCAAGGGAAGCCCGAAGAGAGAAAAAAGAAGATCAAGGAAAATAAAGCATTGGCTACACCCCATCTGTGGTCATAATTTGATCCCATCCAGTAGCAATTGACTATGACTTATTTGTCACCAAATGTAATAAAGCCAATTGAGTAGATGTAGCTAGAGGATTACACGATGAATGCAGTGGCCATCAACATGTCCGTCTTTAGGCCATAAGACAAAATTGAGCTACTAACTGAATCCACTTCTGCAGTTACTAAAGACTACTTGAAGATATCAAGGAGGCTACAGAAGATGGAAGCTGAGCTAGCCAAGGAAAAGGAAAACTATAACAGTTTGACCTCAGAGATTAATAGAAAAGACAATGAAATAGAGAATCTGAATAAATAGTTGTAAGATACTATTTTTCTTCAGACTCACCAGGCAGTTCAGGCCCAAAATGATTCTTTAAAAGTAGGGATCACACAGGTAAAAGATGTGGTGACAACCCTAAGGCATGAAAAGGTAGCATTACAAGGAAAATGTGAGGAACACCTATTGTAAGTTACCCAATTACAATAGAAGCTACTGGCCGGACATAATAATAATGCGGCCATACAAACCCAATTTCAAGCAGAGCAATAGAGAGCAGCATAATTGACACTAGAGTTGGCCAATAGGCCAAGGAATGTTAGAGTATTAAGTCTGATAAAGGAGCTATATGAATCCATGTGGAAGAGAATCCCTTCAGAGATTATTTAGCTCAGGCCTTCTTTCACCTTCCTACTAAATGCATAGAAATTGTGCAAAAAGGTGGAGAGTTTAGTTGTAAATACTCTAGCTACAGTCTCTGGGAGAGTAATGGACTCAAAAATGTTGTTGCAAAATATTTATGATGCAACGGATGCAACATTGTCAGTAGTAGGAATCAGTGATAGAATGGTCACTACCAAGCGAGTAAATGAGGTTCTTAGTTGCAATTCCATAGCCATCAGTTGCAGAGAGCTTCTAGATGTCATGAAAGAAGGAATCAATGAAATGAAATAACATGTTGAAGATCTAGTACAATTAGGTTTTCCTTCTCCATTTCCTGATGACAACATCTTGCTGATGGTAGATGAAATTGAACCTTTGCTATTAGCCAAACAGAATGATCAGGCAATTTTATATGATCTAAGGGATGATTCATTAGTCCCTAAAGTAGAAGTTGTCTTGGTTCTTGTTTCCCAGCTCGAATTCAAATTGAAGGCTACGGTTCAAATATTGCAAAATGTTTCACACAAGGATATTATTAACCTTGATTTAGCCTTTAATGAATTGTAGAATAAGCAAGGGTTATCTGATGATGAGTGGTCTACCTACCAGACAACATTGCTAAAGTTATGATTTTGAAAATTTGATCTCGCAGGAGTTGTGGTTTCTTTTTTAGTAGGCTCAAAAGTCCTTGGGGTCATCAATAACTATAGAGTAAAGTTTTACTCTATGTTTCATTCTATTTTTTAGCTGCACGCTACAAAATTTTGTTCCCACATACTTTGGTCTGAGATGGTGAATTTTTGAAATAGAGCACGGGCTCTATTTTCCTTTTGTTTCATTTTTGTCTAAGTGTCAAAATCAAGTGGAAGCTACCAAGTGTCATCGTCTAAGGCATTCTTTGAAAAGTAGAAACCACCAAGTGTCATCCTCTAAGGCACATTCATATTTTCTATGAGTTGGTCAGAATGTGCCATGTATCTCACAATGACTCAGCAAAATGTGCCAAGTGTCAGCACCCACATTTTCATATCGACACCCACATTTCATCTCTTTTCAGGGAAAGGTTTTAACAAGTTAAGTATCAAGATCAGGTAGAAAGCACCAAGTGGAAATCATAGAAGGTCTCAATTTTGCTTTTCTAATAGTGAAAGAAGATGCCACACACCCCAATAGAAGAGAGTGGAAGCCACCATGTGTCATGATCTGAATTATCTTCATTTTTACTTCACTGATATAATAAAGACTGTGGTGGGTCTTAAGTGTTGTTTTTGAAGCAAGCAAAAGCTGCCAGGTGTCACTGTCCATGTAAATATGAAATGAGACCCATTTGTTTCTATGGTATAAATAGAGTAAAGTGGAGACCACCACGTGTAATCTTCTTGCAAGTTTTTAAAAAGGTAGATAAAAGAAGTGAAGACCACCACGTAACCCCAGATGAGTAAAGTAGAGATTGCCACGTGTCTTTTGATGAAGTAGTGGAGTTTGTCACCTATCCCTATGCTCCTTTTGAAAGTTACTCAGGTAAGAAATACTGTGAGTCTTATTTTCTTTTAAATTTTTGAAGTTTCAAGGAAGAAAATTTTGACAAGTGTCAAAGGTGGAACGCTCATAAGCAAAGATACAAAAAGAGTATAAGTTACGCAGAAAGTGCTACGTGTCTTCGATAAGTGCTGCAGAACCTGCCAAGTCTCTTCCTCCAGTGTCTCCTAAAGTAATAAGAAGGTTTTCAAGAAATTGGCTAAGTGTTACCTAGCGTTTAAGAGAAGGGAACATCCTGCAATCTGTTTCAGCCAATGAATTGCCAAAAGACAAAGCATTTTAGAATCTATAAAATATCTTCTGTTAGACACTTCTAGTTTTGTTAGATTTCAGTTGGGCCGTTAGATTTCGAACAAGTAGACAATCTGGGGTGAATCCAAGGCTATAAATAAGGGTGTAGAGATCACCAAAAGGGGAAGGAGACACTAGAGAGAATTTTTTGAGAGAATTATTGTAAAGAGTTTAGATTTTTTAGAGCTGTGACTAGGAATATCATTTGCTTTTGTTCTATCTTCTTAAATTGGAAGGTTTATGTAATTGTGTGTGTTTCTGTGCCTCTTATGTGACTATAAAATTAATGAGAAGATTGAATCCTATGCCTTTGTTGATATTTTATGTGTCATTGCAAAAGTAGTCTAGGCTATGTTATCAATAGTTTAGACTTTCTAGAGCTATGATTGGAAATGTCATTTGCCTTTGTCTCATTTTCTTGAGTTGAAAAGTTTATATAACTGTGTGTGTTTCTATGCCTCTTATGTGACTGGAAAATTCAAATAAGAAGATTGAACCCTATGCTTTTGTTGACATTTTCTATATCACTACAAAAGTAGTCTATGCTGTGAGCCTCTGTTTCTATTATTTCCATCTTTTACATTGATCATGCACTTGTTTTCTCTTAAATGTAAATGAATCTTACATATAGTCTCACTGTGTTCAGGTTTAAGGTCAAATTACATTTAGGCACATTGCCATAGTTAGATTTTCTTTCTTGCATTTGTGTTTTTGTTAATCTTCCTATCCCCTTTCCCAGTATACACTTGATATAAAGAAGAACCAACTTCTCAAAAATATGGAGGTTGTTTCAAGTCGCAAGTCCCACATCTTGAAACTTCCCATTGTTGGTGTTAGAAAAAGCGTAATTTTAAATCAACAACTACCATTCTGAACATCTTGATTATATAAATATTGAATGTATTTTCATTAATCACCACTATAATTTTGAAACCACTTGTTAACATTCAAGTAAAAAAATTAATCAATGCGATACTCATAAATGATTGTTAACATAAAAATTCATATTCAAAATGCAAGCAAATGACTTAGATCCCCCATAAGTAATTTTATACTTTATGACCTAAGTCATTAGTTGGTAGAATATATAAGTACAATTGAGTTTTTAAAAAGATAAAGTGTTACCAAAAATAGGCATAACACTCATGACCTTGATAGCTAGTTCCAACAATGAAATGGGCTAACAATAATAAATTACTTATTTAAAAGATAAATTACATGAGAGTGCGATCTAGGTTCAATAATTTTTTAGGTAACTATATGTGAACTCATTTAATTATGATTAATTATTAAGGGATGAAATTTTCATCTAGTGTGGCACAAATAATGGGATAAATTAGACAAGAGAATTTGTGTTGGATATACAATAAAATACAAAAATCCTCAAGTCTAAATTTTGAAAATTAGTAATGCTAACAACTCATTTATAACCAGTTCATGATTATTCATAAAGATAGAATCTAACATTATAATATTAGATATCTTAAACATAACTAATATACTTATAATGATATGAAAGCTTCTTTGTACTCTAAATTTATCATTATGAATGCTTCCACTAGTGCAATCACTATTGATTCAATCAAAAAATAAAAAAAGACAAACAAATGGTAATAACACAAAAAACCAAAATGAAAAGAAAATAAATGAAAGAAAGAAAACAAAATGGAGCTATTGATAAAACCATTTCAAATAATATTCATTGACTGAATAACATAGCCAATTTCCATCCATATCTTGCAAATGAAAAGATTTTTTTTCAAGTACAGTCATAATTTTATACGGACCCAACCAAAGAGAATTAAATTTATGGAGTTTACCTAAATTTTCATGGGGTTTTCCCTAATAAAGGACACTTTAATATTTTTATTGGATACATTTTTGTCAAACAAATTAACTTTTCTTTAGTCTTCTCTAACTTATGTAATGTGATAGTTTTAGTTTCATGTAAGTCTATCAAATGATTAAGTCTTTATTTAACTAAATTAGTATCACCTAATAAATGTTTTAAATCAGTATGATGTGAATAAATTTGAATTTTAATTAGTAATTTAGCTTTAAATCCATAAGCCAAAATTAATGGAGAATATCTAGTAGCTTCTTTAACAATGGTACAATCAACCTTTAATACTACAAAAATCTTAAGATATCAATTGTTTTTATTTTCTTAAACTATTTTATTTGTAATAGAAATCAAATTTTTATTCATTTATTCAACCTATCCATTCCCTTGAGGATAATACTTTGAGAAATGACTTTAAATAATAGAATAACATCATAAAAAGTTTAAATATTCACTTAAAATAAATTAAAGAGTGTTATTTGAAGTAATTTTGTATGAAACACCAAATTTAGAAAAAATTGGTTTTTAAAGAATGAAATGAATTAAATTATAACAAAACTCTTAAGTGCTTTAGCCCTAAGTCACTTCATGAAATAATATATAGAAGTTAGAATATATCGATGACTAGTAGAAGAAGGTGGACAAATATCAAAAATAAAATTAATTCCCCATTTGGTAAATGGTTTCTCAAGAATTAAAAGATTTAAAGGTATTATTGGTAATCTATCTCTATCAAAAAATAATTGACAAGGCATGCATACACGAACCAGTTTATAAGTATCTTGAAATAACATAGGCCAATAATAACTTGCACGCAAAATATTATGAGTAATAATTTTTCTTGCATAATAAGAACCACAACTTCTTTCATGACATCCTCTAAAAAATTTCTGAGTTTAATCATGGGTTAAGTATTTTAATAAAACACCACTTTTGTTCTTATAAAACAAAAAGTTTTATAACAATTTTTTTTTTTAAAAGCTTGAAATCTCAAAGATCATCTTTGTTTCTTGTCAAAAATATTAGGAAAAACTTGATTATAAAAGTAATAAATCAAGTCATGATACCAATCATATTCAACCAATAGACAATCCCAATCATTCATTTCATGTCCAATTATTAAAAAAATAGAAATTAACAACTTTCATGGGTTGAAAATGAGTTTTAGCATTTAAAGAATCATTAATAGATAAAACCAAAATATTTATACTAGAAGAAACATTGTCATCTAATTGTTTTTCCAAATCATTTCTTTTTATGGTTTTAGATGTTTTGAATTCAAGATCAAACTCTTGAATTCTCAAAATCCATTTCACTGACCTTCCTTAGATAGTTGGTTGTTTCAAAAGGTAAGAAAGAATAGGTGCATTAAATCTTACAAAAACCTTTTTTTCCATTAATAAATAATGAAATTTTATCAATGAAGAAACTAAAAATAAAATATTTTTTTAATGAGAGGATACATGGTTTTTGTATCCTTCAAACTTGGGTCATATAACTAACAGGTTTCTCATCACTATTTTCATCAATTTGAGTGATCAAAACACCAATAGTTTTATCAATTGCGTGCACATAAAGAATGAAAGATTTAGTTAAATCAAGTTTAACAAGTACATGTGTAATTATAATGGTATTTTTTACATTATTAAAGGTAGAATATATACATGAACCCCACACATATGATTAATTTTTATTTAAAAAAATATGTAATGGATTATATTTATCAATAAAATATGATAAACATTTACAAACAAAATTAAATATTCCAAAGAAAGATATAAGACTAGATTAGGTGGTGTCATCTCTTTAATTACTTTAATACATTTAAGATCAATCAAAATACCATCTTTATAAATTATATGTCCTAATAATTTTCCTTTAGTAACACCAAATATAGATTTCTTAAGGTTTAGATAAATACCATACTTTCTACACCTTGTGAAAACCTTATGAAGATGATCTAAATGTTTTTTCTTTTTTTTTAAAAATTAATTGTAAGGTCATCAAAGATACCTTGAATGACTATGCTAATTAAATCATCAAAATATACATGCATATATCTATGAAAAGTGTCACTTGCATTCATGAGATCAAAAGGCATCAAGTTAAAATTGAAAGTCCCTCTTCAATTAGTAAAAGTTATCTTATGCCTATCATCTGGATTGATAAATATTTGATTATAACCAAAAAATCCATCAAGTAAAGACATCATTTCAAATCCTACAACTTGTTGAAGATTTGATCAATACTCAAAAGAGGAAAATTATTTTTTATACTAGCCTTGTTTAAATCTCTAAAGTCTACACATAGTATAATACCATCATTCTTTTTATGCATGGGTACTAAATTAACTACCCAATACGAATATTTTATAGGATAAATAACACTACCATCAAGCCTTTTATAAAACTCTTTGTTGATGGTGTCTTATAGCAAAGTGCTTATTCTTCTTATTTTATATCTAACATGTTTAATACCAATTTTTATAATAATATCATGTCTAATAATGTTGATATCATAACCCTTCATATTTTTATAAGACTAGACAAAAATATCAATAATTTGTTTAAAAAGTTTAATAAATCTAACCTTATCATGTGACATACATTGTATTTCCAAATAAACAAATTTAGGATCTTTTTCAGTTCTAAGGTTAATGGGAATAGTTTATCCAATTATCTTCCTAGAAGGTTCTTCAATTTGTGAAAATTTAGGTTGATCATTTGATCCAAACTCACCAAACCAATAGCTTATTTATTAGTACTTAAGTGTAAGTAATCTCCACAGTTCAACACATAATAATTATAATAAAAATAAATACTTGTAATAAAATAATAAATATGTTGTCATAATTGAAAATAAGCCAATTTTCATTTAAATCAATAATTTTAGGTCTAATTTTTTTTGAAAATAAAAAGTCAAAAGTAGGTTCACTTTAACTTAAATTAGGATTAGAATTAAAAATAATGAACTTATCAACTCAAATATTAAATTCTCTAAGTATGTGTATGATATTAAAGGCTTCAAAATTTTCAATTAAAGCCCAGACCTTTTGAAGTATTGATGAAGATGAGTTTGGTTTGTTTTGTAAACTTTCCTTATCTAATAATTAATTTAGAACCACCAAAGAATTCTAATTGTCTAACATTAAATTCAATGATCTTTTCTAAACCCAAGAACAAAGATTCAAATCCAACTATATTATTAGTGTTATCAAAAGACAATTTGTAAGCATAATGAGATATTTTTGCCCAAGGGAGAAATAAGACAAATTCTAGCACCATTACTAGTTTGTGAACAAGATCCATAAAAATATAAAGACCATAAATTGTCCCTTAAAAAATTAATTTATTATGATTTTTCAAGTTCATCTAAGGTCAAAAGCTCATAAGTGTCGATCCCTATTTCCACATAAGAAATAATAAGAGGTGAATAATCAATAAGATTGTTAAACCAATATTTTCTTCATATAAAATCTATCTCATTTCCTACTAGAACTCAAGTTGTATCCTTTCCAATAAAAACACCAATTGATTTTGACCAATCTCTTCCTAGAAGCTTATCATAATTACTAGGGATATCATAAATTTGAATATTAATCATACATCTAATTATGCCATCTTGCATAATTTTAATAAAATATCAAAAAACTTACAACTCTTCATTTGTCTTGAATCAAAACCTGTAAGTTAATTATTATCAGTTTTATATGAAATGCTTAATTGGATAGAAATAAAATTTAGCATTATATTCTTTGAAGCATTAGTATCTAAAATACAATTATGTATGATTTTATCAACAATTTTAACTGATACATAAAGGGGTGGAATATAATCAATAGGAGGATTGTATATTTGAGAAAAAATAGTAGATTATTATTATTATTATTATTATTATTATTATTATTATTATTATTATTATTATTATTATTATTATTATCATCATCATCATCATCTTGTTGACTTCCTAATACATTCTTATAATTTGAGTTTTAGTGGTATCATTATTTTTATCAAGCTATCATGGCAAACCAATAACTTGTAAACTTCAATAGTAACCAAATCATCTACAATATTATAAGCTCCTACATCTAGATGATTTATATGAGTATAATTCTTGGGATTATAAGGAGGATATTTAGGATTAATAAATTTAATTGATAAAGGATTATTATGTTGGGAAATAATTATTGCATTATTAGATACAACATTATTCAACATAACTTTGCCTTTATCAAGAGTTTAGGTGAATAAAATTTATTGTTGACCACATATGTTATATTTATGATTAGGGTAAGTGGAAAAAATTGGGAGACAAAAAAGTGCTGACTCGTAAACATAATTTTTCTAAAATTTCTGAAATTTAAACTTTGATAGATAGTTTGAGATGGTTACACTCAAAATTTGAAGATGGTATACAAACATGAATTGTAGAATTTTGAGTCTAGTTTCCAAAAAACTATTTTTTAAAAAAATGGTTAAGTATAAATAGGTTAAACATCTAAAATTTGAAGAGGACCTCCTATTTTTTAAAATAAAATATAGTAGATAGATGGCCGTGTAGCCCATAATTTTTTTAGCATCGTTAAATATTGTTTGAAACCCTTTGGTGAATATTTACATAAGATCTTCTAGTCTGTTATGATTTTTTTAAATATTTTTTCAATTAATATTTTTTATTAATTTTAAAATTAAGTAGATCCTGAAAACTGACAAAAATAATGGATAGCCAGCCGTTCATCCCCCCTAACTACCTCAAAATTTTATTTTTTGATTTTTTTAAATATGTATAGAATTAGACCTAGTTTTTTTATCATATAATTTGTTTTTCACTTAGATCAATGAATAAATATGAATATGCATGTATATATGTGGCATGTAGTGACCTAAAAAAGGGGGAGTTAGAAATAAATATAGTTTAAACCCTTAAAATAGCCCAAAAATCATAAAAATAATATATTTGAAAAGAGGACAACGTGCTCATCATGAAGGTAATAATTTTTTGAATTTTGATGTTGAAATCCATAGTATATTTGGTGATTAAAGTTGAAATTTGTTGGTTTCTATCAAAACTCTTGGTCTCGGCTATAGGTGCACAATCACAAGCCTTTGGCTCGAAAATCCAATCCATTTTTGAGCCTAAAGGCTCAATTTTCAATTTAAATTCAAATCATGTGTATGCATTATATAACATATTATATAACATGTACTCATTATATAACATGTACACATTTTCTAATAAGATGAAAAAGCTGGATTTGGTCTTTGGTTACGTGTTTTATTTTGTATAAGACATGGTTTTGAGCTCAATAAACTTGAATTTATCACATGTATCCTTGATTTTGTGCCTGTAGTGATGAATGCATAACTTAGAAAATATATAAATGCACTAGGGACCTTGTTTGAAACCATTAATATATGGCCATGCTTTAGAAATTAAGGTGGCATAGACCTGGTATGACATATATATATATATATATATATATATATAAGTTACCCCAACTCAAAATCTATTAAGCTTATTCAAGATACATTAAAGGTGACAATAACTCCTAAATATGATACCTACTTCCTCTCAAGGATGATGTTGAGTAGAGGGACCTAGTAATTGTTCATGTGAATGATGTTGCTCACCTTATATAGATGGTTGATCAAAATTGAATACTAGTGTGCACCCCCTCACTGAAGGTTTCAATATTATATATTTTATATATCTCCAATCATCTTGTTCATATTTAATTATAACAAACTTAAAAATTATGATGTAGACTGCAAGAAAGTAATATCTCATAATTCTTACTTTGGTTTGGGATTTGAGGTTGAGGAGTCTATTATTGAATTGTGTTGTCTTCTATGTGTATAACTTAATATGAATGTACTTTTGGATATAGAGGTAATTCAAGATAGAGAGATCAAAATAATTTGAATACATACATACATACATACATACATGCATGCATGCATACATACATACATACATACATACATACATACATACATACATACATACATACATACATACATACATATATATATATATATATATATATATATATATATATATATATATATATATATATATATATATATATATATATTATAACATTCAGTGCTCACTTAATTTATATCGAACCTTAAAGGGCTCTATATGAAAATTTCCATACAATAATGGCAAGTCAGAGGCTCACATCATGTGAATTGTTTACTAGACATGAGTTGATGGGATCGATGTTAATATTTAAATATTTTTTCTTATATGTATGTATGATATTTATGAATAGGACTTAATTAGATTGGTTGGAGGTAATGGGACCTATCTAGATATCAAAGATCATGAATTCCACCTGTGTAAAATAATAAAAGTAGAGAGTGTAGTGTGCACATGCTTAGATTTAGCCCTCATGCCATCTGAGATTTGTTCATATTTTTCCAAGTGTTTCTTATTACTGATGGGATAATTGATTGCTTTTTGTGACTTGACATAGTGGTACTAGGCCCATCCTATTGGTCTTATATATTCAAATAGGCCACTGGGTGTATAAAATTACATGTGACCATCTATGATTGGATTAGGACTCCCAGAGTGCTAACATCTCTGATCCATTTGGGATCTAGAATATATTTATATATAAAATTTTTAACACTTATCCAAGTATACTAGACTTACATCTAGAAATCTTTGATTGGATTGGGTGTCTTGAGGTTCTAATAAATTTGATAAATTTGATGCTTCTAGGAATTATATGTGTGTATGAGATACACATGGCACAAAATCTAATTGGATCAGGCCTCACATGGCTCTAATATCTCTCTAACACTTATAGGACCTGACACTTCTAATAGTGTTGACACTTTTGAGTGTACGAGGTACACATGGTGATATGTAATTATATTTGGCCTCCCAAAGCATTAACTCTAAAACTTCATAGACTTGATGTATCTATAAAAGCTTTAACACTTTTAGGTGTATGAGGTACAAACATGGTATAACAAGGTTCAATTATATGGGTAATTAGGGTCAAAATAAGCCATATATGAACCTATTTTAAATTATATACATGATGTGATTTGGAGTGAAATTAACCCTAAAATGTCATCATGTATATATACAATGAACCAAAGAGTTGATTTATTCAATCAAGGAGGCATGGGAGGCCAATTCAAACCCCTTCTTAACATAACTATAAGAGCATGATATATGATTTGGGATAAAATTATGTATGATTCTATAATGAATTAAATTGATTAGTCAATTGGTGTAATTAAAGATATGATTTAGGTAAAATTGGGCCCCTAAACCAAATTTATGACCCAATCGATTGTATAATCTATGTAACATGTATGGTTTAAATAACCTTAATTTAATCAAAAATTCAAATACAAATGTAAATGTGGCCAATTTAAACCTATTTAACCTAAATTAGAGTCTACTATGTGATTAAAGGGGATAAATTAGCTCATGCTTCATGACATGTTGACCATAAACCCTAATTTTATCACTTGAATATGTGTAGTTCCCCTAATCCCTAATTTCATGACATATACACCTTATAAACCCATTACACTAAACCACTAACCTTAAATCCTAATTTTATAACAAACACAACCCTTAAGTTCCCTAATTTCATCATAAATGTATAAATTCATGAATGTGATTAGTGTCAATTTGTGAAACCTAGTTTTGTAAGGACCTATGAAGGGATTTGGCGCAAAATTAGCTCATTTCACCTTACATATTGAGACTTATTACATCATATGATAGTCTTATTGATTCATAGTATTATCAAGAGTCTTACTTCATCATATTGGAGATTTATGCATTATATTGGGGATTTACGCATCATATTGAGCCTTATTCCATCATATGATAGCCTTATTGCATCATATGATAGCCTTATTACATCATATGATAGTCTTATTACATCATATTATGGATTTATTACATCGTATAATAGTATTATTTCATCATATGATAGTCTTATTACATAATATTGAGCCTTATTGCATCACATGATAGACTTATTACATTGTATGATAGTCTTATTGCATCATATTATGGATTTATGCATTGAATATGAGTGTTATTGCTTGTTTTTAAAGGATATGTCTATAATCCAAATAATGCGTATATGTTATAGTAATGCATATGAATTATTATAATGCATACATGTTCCTTGAAGTATAGACAAAAATTTCTTTTCAACATCTAATTTTCTCTCAAATTGAGATTGTTGTCCCCATAGGCATTCCCTATGTGCACACTACATATTGTCTACATACATTTTGAAGTACTATTTTGGACCCCACATTTTGAAGTACTTTCTTGGGTGATTTTATTAAAATGGGATCTAGTTTACATTCAAAGAATAAGATGAAAAAATACAATGGATCAATTATAAGAGTTGAGAGAAAAAAGGTACGAATGCAAGTATTTCATTCCAGATAAGGTACAAACACTAACCTTGATGAGGCAATTGACAATAATGAATTGAATAATGATGAAACTAATAATAATGAATTGAATTATGATGAAATGGACAATAATGAATTAAATTAGGATGAAATTGACAACAATGAACTAGATAATGTTGTAAGTTCACATTCAAAGTTTAAAGTTTTTGATTTTGTTGATGAAGAGACTATGCATGATAATTTACCCACCAAAAATTAATAAACTATAATGGAAACAAATAATTATGAAATTAACAATGAATAAAATTTCATGGAAGCATATAATGAATAAACAAACAATGAATAAAATTTCATGGAAACACAGAATGATTTTGAAACACCCTCTTAATGAATTCCACCATTAACAACACCTCAAAGAATTGTGTGTAGAAAATACAAGTACTTAATTAAAGTCAATGAAAATATTATGAAAATAATACATAACAAAATGTTTGACCTCCATTTAAGAAGATTGGCTCAAATAATTTTGGGATAGTTTATGTCATAGATTAGATTATGATAGTCAAAGATGTTAATTATTTGTTTCATTCATGAAATTGGTTAAGATGAGACCTATAATGTACACATTAGGACTAAAAACATCTAATATGGATGATTAAAATGATGAAATTATTAAAAATATACATGATGCATATCATACTGTAGGCTTGAGATCATGCAACAGAGATTATAATGTTGTCTGACGTATAATGAAAACTTGTGTAGTAAGTGCTAAAATAGGAAAAAAATTATTGATTTCAAAAATAAGCTAAATACTTGATATAAATAGAAAAACATTAATGAAAGCAATTACAAGATGTGAAAGACATAATGAACCCAATATCAAAGAGCTATGGGTATTATCTAGTAGACTTCCACAAAAGGAAAAGGTTATAGCTGATGCTTTGAAAGACTTACTTGAACAATTTTGGAAAGATAATACAAGAGCTTTACATAATGTAAGAGATGTAGTAAAAGGAAGAGTTGTCTCTCATAATCATGAACAGTATCTGAAACATTTCTTAGATATGACTCAAACATAATTTTACTCTAAGTTTTAAGAAAAATATTCACAAATTACTATTAGTCAAATATTTTTTGAGATGGCCAAACATTTTTATGTAAAAATAAATCACACACGCACCACTTGTTATAGGCAAAATGTTTAATTTTCAATGTAATATGATGTTTTTCACCATATTCATTTTACTTTGCATACTAACAACATTTTATAGGAGTGTGGCTTAGAATTTTTGCCAAAATCAGATAGGGAATTTATTCCAAATATTTTTTGTGAAATGTTGTGTAGACTAATTACCTAGTGATTGCCAGATTCTTGAGTCTGATTAACATTAATTATCAACCCAAGGTGCATAATATTTTCAAGGATGTCATCACTATATATCCATTATTGATTTAGAAATCAACTTGATTTTATAGTTGTAGCACAATGAACGTATTTTGAATTCACTAGATAGTTATATTATGAAACTATTATGACAGACTTATATAACTATTTCACACTTATGAATCACACATGCATCACACTTATATAATCAAATTGATAATAAAATAAACTTAAAAAACACAATTAAAACTAAAGAAGGTCAAGATATTCACAGCAACTCCTTTCAATGGGACCCTTCCTCTTTCAAAACTAAGTTCCAATCCTTCTCCAAGAGAATTCACAAACTTCCTAAAAAATCAACCTATTCATTACTCAATTCTATAGAAACTAAAGATTTATATAGATAGTTAAAATATTTAGAGTGCAATGTTGTAATTCTAATATTTATGCTATTATCTATTCAAATTAACTAACTCATTATCTGATCTAGGTTCTCCCATTAAATATAGAAGGCATTTTATTAATTCTTAACTAAAGACTCTAAACTAGGACAAAAAAAAAACTTTAGAAACTACCCCAGTCAACCTTCAAGTGGTTAGTAATCAAAGTTACTTGGTTTAGGCTTGACTAGGTTAAAGACAAGGCATACTATTTTTCTATGTTATTTCTTTTTGTCTCTTCTCATTATCCTTATCTTTCTCATCTTTGCTAACACATCCAATATTTCCTTTCATGTAGGGAATCTGTACAATAACTATGATTCTTTCTAATCATCCATTTAGTTCCCAATACATTGGATATGTCTTTAAGATCTAATCAACAATATCTCTATTTTTCATAGTGGTTATGATCAACTTGTAGGTGAAGCCTATAGTTTCTATAGGCACTCTATAGTGTCTACAAGTGACCTGTAGGTGAAGCCTATAATTGCTGGGGGCACTCTGTAGTGGATGTAGGTAACCTATTGGTGAATCCTATAGTTGTTATAAGTAATCTACAGTGTTTATGGGTAACCTGTAGGTGAAGCCTATAGTTTCTATGGTAATTTTGTAGTGGCTATAGGAAACCTATAGGTGAAACCTACACTGGATACAACCTAACAAGATTCTACAGCCTTACATGACCCTTCAAATATTTGTTAAATAAAGTCACACAAATATAATTCAATCAAAGAAAAAGCATCAATAATTCATAATGTAACATATATATATATATATATATATATATATATATATATATATATATATATATATATATATATATATATATATATGTATGTATGTATGTATGTATGTATGTATGTATTTTTCCATGTAAGTCCCATAACTATCCATGACTTATGAAAATGAATAAATTAAGTTACGATTTTGTATGTACATTGATATATATATATATATATCAATGTACATACAAAATCATAACTTCATTTATTCATTTTCATAAGTCATGGATAGTTATGGGATTTACATGGAAAAATACATATACTAAGTATGGATAAGGCTATAAAATGAAGCAATTGGTGGCCTCATCATGAAATACTAGATGTATATTTCATTTATAAAAGAGCTTGTTGAGATGGAAATTACAACATTTACAATGGATTTCCAAAATAAAAAAATTATATCCATGAGGAGTGTGTAAGTGCAATTGGATATATATATATATATATATATATATATATATATATATATATATATATATATATATATATATATGTACATACAAAATCGTAACTTCATTTATTCATTTTCATAAATCATGGATAGTTATGGGATTTACATGAAAAACACATATACTAAGTATGGATGAGGCTATAAAATGAAGCAATTGGTGGCCTCATCATGAAATACTAGATGTATATTTCTTTTATAAAAGAGCTTGTTTAGATGGAAATTACAACATTTACAATGGATTTCCAAAATAAAAAAATTATATCCATGAGGAGTGTGTAAGTGTAATTGGATATATATATATATATATATATATATATATATATATATATATCAATGTACATACAAAATCATAACTTCATTTATTCATTTTCATAAGTCATGGATAGTTATGGGATTTACATGGAAAAATACATATACTAAGTATAGATGAGGCTATAAAATGAAGCAATTGGTGGCCTCACCATGAAATAATAGATGGATATTTCTTTTATAAAAGAGCTTGTTTAGATGGAAATTACAACATTTACAATGGATTTCCAAAATAAAAAAATTATATCCATGAGGAGTGTGTAAGTGCAATTGGATAGAAATTAGTTGGTTTGAGCAAATACAAATTTGTGACTTATCAACTAAAATATGACAAAGAATCTAAAAGGTGTGAGCTTATTACGAAAGAGATACCTATTTCAAAATTTGTATTTAAATTCATGGAGAATTTTTTTTATGAGTATGTAAGGCACACACATAGGGATAGTTGGTTAGATGAACATTTCAAGCTAAGTAAGGACACATTCCCACTTGATTTTATTATTTTAGTAGTTTACTTTTTTGAAAATTATACATTCAAACCACAAATGGAAGTTCAATCATAGTATTACAACTCAATGCAAGTTTCAATATTCATGCATATAACATTCATGAATGCACCTAATAGTACAAAAAAAGATCAAAAAATATTAAGGGATTACCATTTCTATATCATCGATGACTGATCACATTATATAGAGTATGTTCAAGGCTATTTTGATAAGTTTTATGGATAGTTGACTCAAAGGAACATTAATTTCAATCAGCATTACATTTGGTTAGAAAATTGCACATCAAAATTCAATAATGTATGGATATTTTATTGGTTAACTAGGATACATGTTACCACTGGTTTAGAATATATTTAGAGTTTCACTAAGGTTGGCCATGGAAAAAGGGAGAATGATGATGATAGAGCATGTGTAAAAAGAGTGGTTGCAAGGGATTAGTTAAAATTTGACCATGTTACTAATTTGACTGAAGCAAAAATTATGGTTAAATGGTGTAATGAGAACATATGTCATGGTTCTAAATAAAATTATACTATTCTTAGACATTTTTGGTTAATGGAGGAAAAATACTTGGCCAACTATGAGGATTGTATGACTCTAACGAGTTCAAGTGAGATCCACTCATTTTGTATCTCAATTGTAGGTTCTTGGAATATTCATACATGGCATTTGACATGCTTTTGTTCTACATGAATGGAATATATTTGGAATGAGTGTGAGTCATAAGAGTTGGTGGATGATTGAAGTTCCAGACCTCTAATTCTAATCAACACATATCAAGTTCCACTAGCATTGTGACTTAAAAATATGACATCATTGCATGAATTTGACCATATATCTGATCTAGTGTAGCCAATCAGAATATTAATCTTTACATACTATTTATTATCATTATCTATCTTCATAGTTTCATTAAAATTTTTATATTGTGATGTAGGCCATGTTTTTGAAGTTATTTTAGATGAGGACAATGAAGAGGAAATAAATTAGTACTTATGTTGATGTGTACATGGAAATAAAAAATTGACTTCCCTAGTCATAGATGGAGAAAACATTGACTATGCCATTGGGTCTATGGTAGTCACTAGAACTTGGCTTTGATGATATCTTATAAAATATTAAAATGTATGGTTGTTTGAATACTTTGAAATGCATAGGAATATACCACACTATTCAAATTTAGTTATTTTAATGAATCTTTAATAGCAAAAATATCACAGGAGGCCAAAGAATAAGAATATATGGAAATTTTGTGAGTCAGACCATGAAACTATTCTTGATACTATCAAGATTAGAGTAGATCCTAGTGGTTCATTGGATTAAAATATGTAGGTGTGTTGAATTGTAAAATATAGATGTAATCAATTTTATAATTTTTTTATTTTATTTTGTAGGTAGTACATGCAAAAATTTCATCTTTAATTACTTAATAACATTTTTTGTATGTTAGTGGTGCCAAATAAGCTTCCAGCTTCACGTGGTTGGCACTGTTAATAAATAATTTCATATTATTTAATATAAGAGAAGATTACTAAAAGTACTTGGTATTTATATGCTCTTTAACAATTACTCATGACAAGTCTCTTTCTTTTTGTAGCCTTCAAAACATATAAAAGTACTTTTTTATAAAGATCTCCATGGATTGTAGCTAAACCAAATGCATTAAAATTTCCTCAAATGGTATTACATACAAATGTTAATGTCAACTAAAATTTATTTTTAGGTCAAATAGGGGCACCCCTTGTTAAAAAACATGATTTTTAGACCTATAAGGGGGTATAATGTATTGTCATATGTTGTTTTATAGGTCATTTGTTGCCTTTCAATGTTATATTAACCTTGGTCACTCTTTTCATTAGTCTATCATGTTATTTGAGGTCATTTCAAGGGTCTAAATAGTGCATTTAACACTTTGTATGGGTTTCTTGGAAACTATTCAAGTGTCAAAGAGTTTTATTATGTGCCATGTGTCTTAGAAGGTCTTTAGTAACTGTCACTAACTAAAAAATGTTAGATTACTCATAAAAGGTAGTTTTCTTTAAAAAAAGAGTGAATTTGGAACTTATATGACCTCTTTGGGAAGTGTGCCACTTAGAAAATATTTAGATGTGACTCTTAACCTTCCCCATGCTCAAATACATGTTTTGTTTGATCTAAAACTGACATTCCTTGCTCAAAACCATTCTATCTTTTTTTCATCCTTCTTGGTATAAAGAAGTGACTTGTAGGTTTCCACTTGGTACAACCAAAAGAAAAGGTTTTAGGAAGAATGATATTAGGAGGTTGTTTTAAAATTATATACCTTAAAATATATTTAATAATTTTTATAATGGTCAACTATGCTTCATGAACCATCCATTTGAAGTGGACTATGCAAATCTACTTGTCATTCTGTGCACATTTCAAGTTTTGCTTTGGTTTGAGTGAATTTGTTCAAACTAATTAATAATATTATTTCAAAAGATGTTTGGCTTCCTCATATAATTATTCACACACTTATTTTCATGTTTCAAGTGGTTTTTCTATTCTAACCAACTTAATTTGTAGGAGGATAAACCATTTTGCATTGTGAAGAGTTTTCACCATTTGTAGGAGTTCTAAGTTGGTACAATGGATTCAAGGGGTTATGATAGTTTATTTATTATGTTTAAATTGTGATTTTATGTCATTATAATATAAATTACATCCTTAAAAGTATTTCTCATGAGATGGTTTTCACAAGAATCATGTTGCTTGTCTAACCTATAACTATCACACATAGTCAGTCTTACGAAATCATATGTTTTAAACATTTAATCCATGGTCACAAGGGTATAATAAATATTTTGAGGTCTTGGTGTGTCCTATAATGTAATATAGTGATGAATAAAACCTTCATATGGTTTAAATAAAAGTGTAATTTGGAAGTCACTTAGGACACCTTCTCATTGTCTGCCATAAATATGCTCATTTACATGTACTTGAAAGAAGAAAAGCACATGGGAGGAAGGTTTGAGTCTTGGTTGAGATATTTGAAGCTAAAAACATCAATTTGATAGATTTATGAGAGAATATTAGGTTCCCAAAATCATAAGTAACTTGCATACTATATCATTTGTTGCTTCATTGCCTATGTGGAAAATGCTCACTTATAGGTGGCTTGGTCAGAAAGCTAAAGAGTCCTTGTACAAGTTGACTATGGAATGAAATACCATTTGCAAGTCATTAAATTTTAAATCAATACTAATATAAATGTTTTAATTTTGAGTGGTTTGTAAAATTAGGAAACACCCTTTAAAGGTAAAGACTGAGATTTCATGACCATTGTCCCCAAAAAGCCAAAATAGAGGTCCTAACACTTTTTGGTAAGGATATATAACATGTTTGACAGGATCTTGAAGCATATAATTGAGTAATTTTTATTTCCTCTATAATATAGAGGGATATTTAAAAATATTAAACCAAAGGGATTGATTTAAGGTAGTTGTTTAAGAACCCAAAAATGCCTAAAAAGTACTGAGAATAGATAGTGAGATCTATGTAGCTAAGCCACAAAGAGACCTATATTCACCCAATTTGAAAACTATGCATATGACATATGTGGGATTGGTTTAAAAGGATATAAATGATACCTATGATCATAAAATAGTCATGGAGGAATGATAATTTGTGTTTGTATCCCTCTACCCATCTACAATTCGTACAAGTGGCCTACATGAATACTTAAAGCCAATCAATAGTTAGTGGGCTAAACTTTTATTTTTGTTATGTTTGAATAATATAAGGTGAGTGAAAGTATATATGTCAAATTTTTGAACTTAATAAATTAAAATATACATTTAATAACATCAAGGCCAATATTATTTAAGGTTAGTAATGACCAATAGGCAAAGGACAAAGGAACAACCTATAGGCAGGGTTTTGAGGAGAAACATACCAGTATTGGGAGATGACCTTTTTTTTTAAGGTAAAATGGTTTTTAAGGTTTAAAAATAATATTTTTGTTTCAATAACATGTTGTGTGACTTAAAAATTAATTTAATTAACCTTTCACCTCACAACCAAAGTCTAACTGAGCACATATGCACCTATAGGGGTCAACATGGTAGTTATCTCAGTCAGTGAGGGAAGACAGAATCCTTGGCTTGAAGATGACATGAACATGAATGAAAATATGTTATATATGGTTAAATTATACCTATGGGAGGTTTTTAAGGACTTTTATCAAACTGAAATCACAAGGACAACCTATAAGTACCCTTGTTTTGTAAACATAGTCAGTCTTGAAAACGTTTAGCCATGGAATGGAATTCAAGCATAGTGATATGATCTTGGTGATTAAAGGAGAGATAAAAATGATAATATATTACCAAGGATGTTTATAAGGTATAAAAAACATTTTTCATAAGAAAACACCCATAGGACCCTAAGGATTCCCTCACAGTCAGCTAAATGGTGTTAGGACAATGAATAAGGTTCTGAGTCTTAAAATGATGATAATTCTATCAAAGTGGAAAAATGAGTACAAATAATTGTTAAATAATATGGGAAGTTTATTTTAGGGTTATTATATGGTTTCATATACTTAAAATATGCTATTACACCTATAGATACTCCTTATATGAGCAAAAACACAGTCAATGTTTACTAAACCCTACCATTTGTAAGGTTATAAGGAAGAAGGGGCATAGTTTGGAGTAATGTTTGGTGATATAAAATATAAATAATTATCATTAATACAATTAAATATCATTATATTATAAAAAAAAGTGTAGGAGAGCTCCAAATTGGATCATACACAATCCACTCATGAATGTCCTACACACAGGCCTTCTTCTAGAAATCTATCTTGAGCTTATAATGTTTTAAGAGGTCAAATGCCTAGACCAGGGGCTAAATTTTAGTATGGGGAATCATAAAAAATTGAATAACCCACTCCAATACTTGTTTTTTATTGGAAAATAGGGAAATTACCCCCTATTTTATCTCAGACTGGGCGTACTTTCCCCTTACACAAACCTGCAGATCTTGGAAAGTAAGAAGGAGATATGGGGCCAGAAGGTGTGGAAGATTGGTAAATGGGTTTTTAAAGTTGTAAATTACTTATAAAATAATGGATTACCAATCAAGAAGTGATGGAACTCAATAAAGCACCATGCACTAAAGAAGTTGTAGACAAACTTGTGAAAGCATGGTGAGGCCTAATGAGCAAAGATGAAATCATTCACACTTCCACCATGAAATATGTTTTATATCCTATTGGGGAATATTTATGGGATAATATTTGAGGTTTTAAAACTTTTTTATTTTAAATAAACTTAGGAAAATTCTTAGAATACCAGATGTTGTAGTCAAACCTAGTATAGAAGTTCAAAGACCTAGTTTCCAAAAGGGAAGTCATTCATACTTTTGGAATTAAATATGCTTTGAGAAATGATAAAAAAATGTTCATATAGAAAATATATAGGTTTTTAATCCTTAATATTTTAGATTAGACATCAAATAAACAAGTTTTAGGTCTAAAAGTAACTCAGGCATACAAGAAACATGAAAACAAGCACAAAAAGCCAAGTTTTAATGTTCATATCTTTCATGAGACTATGCATGGGAGAAAAAGGAGTTATGGTATGTTGTTAGGGGTATTATAGGATATTTTATAAAAAAAAATTCTCAATTTTGATGGCCCAAATTTATGAATAATTGTTAAGACCAAAAACATGCATAAAACCCCTCAACCCTTACTGAGGACCAGTCTTAGAAAATGGAGTTGGATAGCTACGAAAATGAAATATTTTAGCCATTATTATGATTTTAAGTTTTATAAGACACCCCTAGGATACTCCAAAACATGATGATATATATGAACTTGTATGAATGGAGTCAAAAATAGGATTTTTCTCACTGTTATGTTTGTTTTACATGTTGTTAGAAGTTCCAATAGATGAAAGACACATGGATGGAAATATTGAGACTTAAGATAACTACAAATGTGAGTTTTATTCCTTTAAAATTTCCTTAAGTGACTAAAACAAGTCCTTCAACTTGGTCAGCCAAATCTGGCATATTGGGCAAGCTAGAAAAAAGGGAGGAAATCTTCACTTGAACTAATGTTAAATCTTGCCTAATGTTTATAAGGCCATGGTGGGTATTAAAAATTTTAATTAAAACTTTCCCATGGATTTTAATTGGAAAATTATGCAAAATTTTAAGAAAAGTGTGCTAGGTGCATGAAGAGATTTCCTAGAGTGTAGGTGATGATGGCTCTCTTCTAGGTGATTCTAGAAGACCAAAGATGCAACCAATGTATGTAGAAGAATTTATGAGATCCTCCCCTTCTATTCCAATCATTATACCAACCATTTATTAGTTACAAGTCACTCAAATAGGCCTAATCATGAAGGCAATTTTCTGAGCAAAAAAAGGAGTTTTAGGCCACTTTGTATAACTTTGATGGCTTGGATTGACACTTGTTGATCTTATCCTTACATGGTTCAACCCATATCCCATTTTCATGAATTTATAAAAAGTTTTATTAGATTAACAAGTGTCCTTGTGACCCTTGGACCTCTCTCTCTCTCTCTCTCTCTCTCTCTCTCTCTCTCAAAATCTATAAGAGTTGGACATTTTGGCATTATATAGGATGATCCACCTGAGTATGATGAAGCCTTGCTCATTTATATACCTTTTGATCAATAAAGTGACTAAGTGTTACCTCTTCATGACTATTCATAAGTGTGTTCCACTTCAATGATGAATCTTGTTTGGTGAAGACTATGGATTCCTAACATATGGTATCATTATTTCACCTTGTTTTCATTTAGAAATCTTCTTGTAGAGCATGTGAAGTTTCTTAGTGGATGTGAAATGATAAGTGAGTTAGTATTTTCATTAGTGTCATTCAATGCCTCTTATTTGGTCCTCCTAACTTTGCACATTCATCTATGACCATGTATCATTGATGTGAGGAGATGAATATTAAAGGAGTGTATTTTTAGTTTGTTTCATGGCCTCAAGTGTAGAATTAAATTGGTTATAATTCATAAAATTGATTTTGTGTATCCCCCCCTTAGTTTATATTTGTTTTTAGTTATCTCTCCCTCTTTTCACCCCCTAAAATTAGTAGTAGGTCCAATATTAAGTGGTACATCAAGGGAACTAGCCCTATTTAGAGATTCACCTCATTCATTAGGATACCCATAAGCCTAGAAATGATCCCATTATGACACTTGGATGAGGGGAGATTTTCATCTCCTCAAAGGGTGTAAATCTAAGTGACAAAATTAACACACCAAACAAACATACTTTTCATTGATTTACATATTTTCATTGGTATGTCATTCCTAAAAAATATTGAATATTGACTTGAGAGTGAAATTAGATGTCATAATAATTGGAGAACATGTACATTTACTATATATATGTGCTCAAAATGATGGATTTGGAACTGCAGGTCCTAGATGCAAAAATGCTAGTTAGAGGTCAACAAGTTGTCTATTCCTACCAAAAAGTTGCATTTTAGGATCCGTTACTAAAACTTCTTCCATGGATTGATTATAGAGGTGATATAAAATATATATGAAGTATAATTATAGGAATTTAACATGAATGGGAAGGATCTTATGGTTCATCCATAACATTTAGAGTTTTGGTTTTATACATGCCTAAAGTTAGGCTAAAAATCAACATCTTTCTTGTATTAGGAAGGGCATTCTTAAGCCCAGAATGGGTGGTGAGTTTGTCAAACAGGAAAAATGGGAGGCCAATAACCTAGTATTGGAAATTATCTACCCATTAAAAGTTTTTTTAATGCCAATTTTTAGCCAATAAGCATCAAAAATGGATTTCTTGGACTATAGCTTCAACTTTGACAATATTTGTTGTTAGTGTTTTCATGCTCCTAAATAGTAGTGAAAATGCACTTGTAGGTGGAATTAGATGTCATGCACATTGTAACACATTTAAATTTCCTATAAATTCATTCCCAAAGTGATGTATTTACACCTATGGGCTCTAGAGGTAAAAACACTAGTTGAAGGTCAACAAGTTGTCTCTTCACTACCAAAAAGTTGCATTTTAAGACCTGTTACTACAAAATTTTCCACATATGTCTCTCATAGGTGATACATAATTTATATAAGTTAAAATTAGAGGTATTTAAAATTCAAATAATGGATAATATGTTTCATGCATAAAACGTACAATTTTGGTTTTATGAGTGCCTGAAGTTAGGCTAAAAATCAACATCTTTCTTGTATTGAGAAGGGAATTTTTGAGCCCAGAATGGGTGGTGGGTTTATCAAATAGGATAGATGGGAGGATAAGAACCTGGTATTGGATGTTATACACCCTTATGGACATGTTGGAAGTGCCAGGTTTTAGCCAAAAAACACCAAAAATGGATTTCTTAGAATGTAGCTTCAACTTTGATAATAATTATTACCAATGTTTCTGTGATCCTGAATAGTAGTGAAAATGCACTTACAAGTGGAATTATATGCCATAGTAATTGGATCACATTTAATTTTCCTATATATTTTCTTGAATTAATGGATTTGTACCTATGGGTCCCAAGTTATCTCTTCACTACCAAAAAGTTGTATTTTAGAACCCATTACTGCAACTTCTTCCATGGATTGCTCTCAAAGGTGATACAAACTAGATCCAAGGTGAAATTAGAAATATTTAACATGTATAAGATGGATCTTATAGTTAATCAATACAACATATAGTTTTGGTTTAATGCATGCTTGATGTTAGGCTAAACATTAGCATCTTTCTTGTATTGGGAAAGGCATTCTTGAGCCCAGAATAGGTGGTGGGTTTGTCAACTGGGCCAGATGGGAGGCCAAAAACATAATACTAGATGTCATTTCCCCCTTTTTACATGTTGATAGTTCCAATTTTTAGCCAAAAAGCACTATAAATGGATTTCTTAGACTGTATCTTCAACTTTGACAACATTTGTTGTCAATGTTTCCATGCTCCTGAACAGTAGTGAAAATGCACTTGTAGGTGGAATTAGATGTCATAGTCATTTAAGCACATGTAATTTGATTATATACACATTATTGAAGAAATTTATTCAAACCTTTGCATCCTAGAGGTAAATATGTTATTTTGAGGTCAACAAGTTGTCTCTTCATTGCCAAAAAGTTGCATTATAGGACCTATTATTGCAACTTTTATCACTGATTGTTCTTAGAGGTGATATAGACTAGATAGAGGGTGAAATTAGAGGGATTTTAAATGAATATTAAGTATATTATGGTTCATACATATCAATTAATATTTTTGTTTTATGCATGCCTAAATTTAGGCTAAAAATCAACATCTTTCTTCTATTGGGAAGGGCATTCTTGAGTCTAGAATGGGTGGTGGGTTTGTTGATCAGGCTAGATGGGAGCCTAAGAACCTAGTACTATATGTTATCCACACATTTTAATGTGTTTTAAGCACCATTTTTCATCCAAAAAGGACCCAAAATGGAGTTTTTATACTTTAGCTTCAACTTTGACAATATTTGTTGTCAATATTTATGTGCTTCTCAATAGTAGTGAAAATGCACTTGTGGGTGGAATTGGATGGAACAGTAATTATAACACATGTAATTTTCCTATATATACATGATATAAGTTATGTATTTACACATGAAAATCCTATAGAAAAAAATGATAGTTGGAGATCATTAAGAGTCCTAAAAGGCCTAATAGTCCAAGTGAACCATATATATGTGGCTAAAAGCTAGTGGCATTGGAATTGGGTTTCAAGACATTTGACAGGTTTTTTTGAAGCTTATCAAAGTGTTCCAAGGGTTAAAAATCCATCAATAGGTTATTAATTAGTAAAGAATCCTATTAGGCCTTTTAGGCCTAATTACGCTAAATTACATGCCTATAGGTAATGGAAGGATCTTGACACTAGCAAGGGAGAAGTTTATGGCTTAAGAGAGATGAGAAATTTTGGAGGTTTCACAAATAGGAAAATAGATCTAGATGGACATTTAGGCCTAAATGGATACCTAAAAGTGGTTAAAGTGACTTCAAATCTTGGCCAAGGGGTATCATGGACCAAATGGAGCCAAGTGTTTAAAAATATTGATGCAAGAGCATCCTTTGTATAGACTAGTATGGTGTTTATTGAGAGTTTTAAAATGTTAAGTAGAGTTAATGGTCTTTGTTAATCTTTTAGAGTCTTCTTATATGTTATAAAGGTCCTACTTATCTTATATTCTTAAATGTTCTATTGTATGATTTGATAAACTGATACAAGTCTTGAGAGAGAGTTTTAGAGCCAAAAATGGACAGTATTTTATTACAATAATTAACTAAAAGGATAATAACAAGTATCAAGATGAAAAGAACTTCTTTATAAATAAACATCAAACAATAATATTTGAATCATACCTATAGGGGGTGTAAAGGTTTGTGTTTTCTATTGTGATTCTCAATAGTTTATGGTGCTTACAAAACATTTATTGAAATGTACTTGAACTCAAACAATCAAAATATAGTGAATTCAAGACTTTGAAAGTCCTTTTCTATTATCACAAACCAATTTTGGTTGAAAATCACTATTTGTAGAGCTTGTTTATATGATGAAACTTGTGTATGGTTTGAAAATGAGGATTGGATGAGCTAGACAGGTGAGTGGGGAGTCCTATACAACTCTTAGATTTAAAATAACCTCTTTTAGCTGTATAAAACAAGTTTAATTAGCTCTCGGGTCCTTAAAGTGTAGGAAAACCCTAGTTACAAGGTTTTGATTGGAAAATGGTCATAAATCCATTTTGATCCCATAGAATTTCATGAAAATATATGGAGACCTAGTTAAAAAGGTTAGTAAACCTTTCCAAGTGTTTGGAGTCAAAATAAGGTGTATAAATGACATATTAAGCAATTATCCACAACAATACTTAGAATTTTGAGTTCTTCTAGACAGTGAATAGGAAAATTCACCTATCTTGCTTAGTTTTTAGCCAAAAGTTGCGAAGTAAAAATTGATTCTCATCTAAAAACATCATTAATACCTAAATGAGGTGTTGGTTTAGGCAAATAAGCCATTGATTAAGTTTTGAACTAATAGTGGAACAATTAAGTCTCTTGACAAAAATAAGGTTGAGTCACTATTTGATAAAAATGACTCTAAACTAATAGGAAATTGGTTTATCTATATAAGAAAAAATTTGAGACATGTGAAATCTTTACTGACAATTCATAAAATTGGTATTTATCCAAAATACAACACTAAAAAGTTCTTTTGTATCCATTCAATAAGGAAGGTCTTGAAAGGGAAAAGAGAACGAATAGGTCTTAAAGGGCTTAAAGTAAGATTCTGAAGTTTGAAGAGAGTGAAGTGATACATTAAAGTGTGTCAAATATTAGGATCCCTTAAGACCAATCAAAGACTTCATGCTCTCTCCCAAGGTCTATTTTCCAAGTCTCTCAATTTTAGAGATGGAATTTGGGGATGTTTCAGAGGGAATGAAGATAGGATAGGGTCTGATCCATGGCATGAAAAATTCATGGGCACTTTCCAAGATAATTTAAGTCTTAAAGTGCATATTCAAGAAATTATTGATTATCTTATAAATGATGCTAGCTTGCCTTGACTAATATGACCTTCTTCACTAGTGTAAAACCCTTACTATTAGAAGGAGAGAATTCATAACATGTTAAGAGTTCTCTTCTTTGCAATGTATCTTCATAATCTATTGAATCTCTCACCAAGGCTCTTGAACCATCTCCCTCTAAACCCTTATTCTCACACTCTTAGAATCTCATTAGGCCTCCATTAGTCCTCTGACAAAACTCAATCTTGAAATCCATACTTTTCCTATATGTACCATTCTAAATCTTCTTGATTCTTTTATACCTTGTGTAAACACATCAAATTACAACTTTATAAGAACATTAAATGGTTAGGTTTAAAGATATGCACACTTCTAGGTAAAAACCCTAGGTTTGATTTTACCAATCTATGTATAGGTAGAGAGGTTTTAAAATTATGTAGTTGAGTTTTTAGACACCTTCTTGAGTTAATTCATACTATACTAAATTTATTCTTCCTTATAAGGCTTATCTAACTAATAAATTAGAGTTATGGACCTACAAGAAATTATAGATGACCATGATCATACAAACATAATTAAAATGCAATAATTGATATTCTTTATTTCTTATAAGGGCTTGTTTAACTTAATCCCACTCCACGCACATGACTTAGAACCAAGCTAAGTTACTAGGTGTCTAACAAATACAAATCTAAGATTGATTCAATCACTAACATAGGATTCAATTAACAGAAATATAGATTGAACATCCCTTACTTCTTATTTCATTTGCATTCTTATAGAACAAAGATTTTTAAGAATAAGAAATGTCAATATTTCTAACTGTAGGATCTATCATACCAATATAATTTACAACATTATCCTAAAAAATTATTCTCAATATCATAACATTTTTAGTCCTTAATAATACTTTAAAACTAATAATTCGTAATACTATGAAAACAGGTAAAATAGTTTCAACTTTCATGAATTTATTTTTAGGTTACAACCACCGTTATAGGATTCAATTAATGAAAATATATGTTCAACACCCCTTCTTATTTCATTTGAATTCTTATAGAAACAAAGATTCTTAAGAACAAAAAATGTCAATCTTCCTAACTGTAGGCTCTATCATACCAATCTAATTTATAACATTATCCTAACAAGTTATTCTCAATCTCATAACATTTGTAATCCTTAAAAATACTTCAAAACCAATCATTCATAATACTCTAAACACATGTGATTCAAACAAGACATACTTCATTAGTTTTCTTAAATATTCATGTACAAAATAAGAATTTCATGTACAAATGCCATATATAGGCATACAATGTCAACAATACATGTATTGCCATATAGGTATACAAAAAATTACATCATGCCTAATAACATAGTGTCTAATTTTGGGTGAATACATCATATATGCATGTATAATGCAAAAATTATGTACATTGCCATTATACATATAAAGAAGCACATCATCTACAACATCTTAATCATCAAATAGTCTCCTTCTCTTTGCCTTCCTAAAAGAAGACTCTCCCTAAGATGCCTTGCTTGTAGATGGAGATATCTTGAATGCCTTGGATTGCTCCAAGGTTCAATTGTGAGTATTAAAATCATAGCTTGGTTGAAGTTGAATCTATTTAAATACAAAAATTATTATAAAATTAACAAGTATACATGAAACCAAGTTAAGAAACTCATTTTAAACTATAATAAAAAAATCATTAAAATATGCACTTAATTTAAGCTCATGGTCATTCTCAATTTGTTATTCATGCTCAACTAGGTTAATTCCAAGTTTAGCTACATGAATAGTCATGCCAAATGATAAAGAAACATGAGGAGCTACCATA
Organism: Torreya grandis; assembly: GCA_037957365.1. Lineage (NCBI taxonomy): Eukaryota > Viridiplantae > Streptophyta > Pinopsida > Cupressales > Taxaceae > Torreya > Torreya grandis. The sequence continues at coordinate 1,550,765 of JARHVA010000314.1, forward strand.
GTAGTCATCTAAATTGGACTATCAAATGCCATCTAAAAACTCTACATACATAATATGTTTATGCATATAAGTTATATTTTCCCAAGTATTTAGTAAAATTATTGAAATAAAAGTATTGAATTACAATTCAAAATTACAAGTTAATATGTACCTCAGTGGGTATTTGTGCAGATGACATTACATCAACAATGCCCAAGTCTATCTTAACTTGCAATTATTGGTGCATTTATTTTGTTTATGTCATTTACTTGTATTTATTATTTATATTGGTGCACTAATTACTTATTTTAATTATTTTATTATGTTTATTAATAATTTGCACTAGATAGGATAAGCTTGCTTAGCTAGTAGTCAACTTGGACACCTATCTTATTACAGTGGAGTTCCACTCCAATATTCAAGGTAAGATAGGATAAGATTTCTTAACTAGTAGTCAACTTGTGTTGATCATTTACACAAGTTGGAAACCTATTTTTTTAGTGTGGAATTGCACTCCACTATTGATGTAGTCATATATCAGTTGAACTATATGTGTTTTATGAGTTCCTTGATCTTTATCTTGCATGCCTTGCTCTATATAAGTAATGGTTATTTGTGTATTATATATTAGATCAATATTGAAGTATTAGAGTAATTCATCATATTTTAGTTATTTATTCATTTCAGTTATTATCTCAGATATACAGTTATTATTTATTACTATTACTATCTTATCTTTTGTTCATACTTTCTATTAGATTAATTAGATCATGCAGCTAATTATAACATGGTACCAGAGCTATCTTGATTCTGTAGATTATTAAATACTCAAGAGAAAAATATCTAGATATAGAATCAGTTTTTAGATTTTGTATACATGCACAAATTGGAGCTTTGTGGAGAATTTCTGATCTCACCATTGAGTTCAAAGTACCTGAGATAGTTAAAATCATCTACAATTTTATCAAAATTGGGCACATAAGGTGATATTGTCAAGGGTTTGATGTAAAAGCATTTCTAAGTAAAATTGAAGCATTTCTAAGTAAAATTAACCTCACGGTTGCATTTGAAAGGTGTCAAAACCTATAGATCCATATAAAATTTGTCCAATTTGGACACAGTCACCCAGAAGTCAATTTTTTTTTGGCTCCTAGGTATGGTCATACAAACTATGTAGGAAAACTTCTTTTTTTATAGCATGTCTCATGGATCAACATGCAAATTTGATAGGAAAACTTTGGGAGCCCACCATTTGAACACTAGGAGGTATTTTGGAGCGAATATTTTTTTAAAATAGCTTAAAATTTCCATGCTCTTCACTATTGTACTATCATTTTTTTCCATATTTTTATAGAATTCAAGTTTTTCTATAGTAGTTCTTACCTGTCCTTATTTTTAAAAATTTAGAGGCTCATAAATTTCACATATGAACTCGTATTGAGGTCCCATTTTTTTTTAAAGTTAATATTTTTTTAAGAAAACACATTGGTGTAGAAATTTTTATAATAAAGTGCATATTTTTTGTACTTTTAGACTATGAATTTATGAGTTTTTTGTAAATTGGAAAAATTATAATCTAGTCTTGTAACTACACTAAATTATAAAGTACTAACAAATACTTAATGGGTGGGATAAAACTAAGTAATTTAAGGGGGTTTTGTGGTGTGTTTTGTACTTTAATTTTTACTTTGTGATGATCTATTTTTAATTGCATCATGGGAAATCCTAACTTCCCACTATTAACTACATAAAACTATTACACATGAAAATCGAATGCTTGGAATGCATTAATGATGCTAGGATATACACCTTACATAACAACTCTTCTTACTCTACCTAATGATGAAAAAGAGTTACAACACTTTCTCTTTGAAACTACTAAGGTAATTGGATGCATTCGGTCTTAGATGTATTTAGATTTGAATTTCTATCTTGACAAATGTATAAATCCAAAAGAGGCTTAAGACAAATTAGCATCATTATTTGGAAAAATAGATGAGGTTCGTGGTTACCAAATTGATAATGAACTCATTGGTTTGGATCTTAAAAATTAGTTTACAATACAAGACTACATCACTAAAGTCATAGATCTTAGAGCAAAACTTTATGAATTTAAAATTGATAAAAAGGATATTCAATTGATTTTTAGTGCCTTACATAAATTAGGTATTGAATATTCATCTTTTGTCTCTAGCTTTCAGACTCATAGGCTTACATTGGGCACATCTTATCAAATACCCACCTTTGAGGTATTATCTTAGATTATAATGGTTGAATAAGAAAATTTAATAGCTATGGGTCTAATCAAGTCATCCAAATCTCAAGCTCTAACTACAAGTCAACCTCAACATAATCAAGTTTCAACATCAACATCAAATATAGGTTCAAGTAAAAAGAAGTAGAATAATCAGAATAAGTCACAAAAATATAAGAATAAAGGGAAAAAATCTTGCTCATAAATAGATTATAAATACACTAATAAGAAAGGGGATTCACAAAAAAGAATCAACACTCCTTTCCCTTATTACAAAAATGGGTTTCATAGTGAACAATATTGTTGGAAAAAAGAGATTGATGAACTTAAGGGTCTTCTCAAAAAGAATAACATCAATCAATCATCTTCAAAGGATTCTTTCACTCCTTCAAATTTAGGGAAAGGGAAAGTTATGACACTAGTTGCATTGGTAAATTCTCTTAAGTCAAGTGTAATTAACTCAGCTGCTTCACACCATATGTGTTCTAATTAAGAACAATTTTTTGGATTAGAACTAAGTTCCTTGCCTCATATTATCATAGGTGGTAGATGTTATAAGAAAAGGTATAGTTTATATTGATAGTGATGTATTTGAGGATGTCCTTTGTGTTCTAGAGTTATCAACTAACATTCTCTTTGTCTAATAAATCACTCACTTTGATAATGGTATGAAATTTGAGTTCACACTCGATTCTATATCAATCAAAAAATTAGAGGATAATGCCTTTGTTTTAGTGGGAAAAGTTGACAATCACAATTAGCTTTATTCATTCTCACATTTTATGGCTCGATCTTCCTCTATAGCTTTGTTTTCACACACTGATTTAGTGAGCAACACTTGGCATGAGCGATTTGGTCATATGAACTACCAATATTTATAATAGCTTAGTTAGCAGGAGATGGTTATAGGATTTCCATAGATTTAGTTTTTATGGGGTGTATTTCATGGTTGTGCCTTATGCAAACATCCAAAAGATAATTTTGATAAAGGGAAGACTTGGAGGGCTACACATTTCCTCTAACTTGTTCATAGTGACTTAACAGGTCCATTACCTACTTTGTCTTTTATTAAAACCTAATGTGTTCTCATATTTATTAATGACTATTCCATATATACTTGGGTTTATTTTTTGAAAATCAAGAGTGAATTATTTGATATATTTCTGGAGTTCAAAGCTCTAGTAGAGAAACAATCTAGAAAGTATGTCAAGATCCTCCACACAGATAATGGGAGAGAATATGTGAATAACAAGTTTGAACAATTATGTGCTCTTGAAGGAATTTATCTTCAATATTAAGTTGCATACACACCTCAATAGAATGGTGTAGGAAAGAGGAAGAACATATTATTAAAAGAGATGGTAAGTTGTATGATTCATGCTAAATCATTTGTCTTTGAGTACTCAGTAGAAGTAATTAATTGTGATACATATATATAGAATAGGGTTCCTCATGAAGTTTTAAAGGGGATAACACCTCTTGAAGCTTGGTGTAATAGGAAGCTAGTAGTAGATCATTTTAGAGTCTTCAATAGTCCAACATGGGCTTACATACCTTCCAACAAACATCATGTTTTAGAATAACAAAGCTGGACTTGAATATTTATGGGATATATTGATGGTGTTAAGGGATATCAGCTCATTGATCCAAATTCACATGAGATTATTATAGTAATAAGTGTTTACTTTAAAAATAGTCCTTTAGACTTGTATTCTAACATTTTTCATTCTTCTTCCTTACAATAATTAGATAGTAGTGATGATGATAGTAAAAAGGTACAAACTTAGTCTTTTAGCATTTTTCATTTTTCATTCTTCTTCTTCCTTACAGGTTCAGACTTGGTAGTATATAGATTCTAATTGGGTTGGTGATTATGATGGCTATAAGTCCACTTATGGTTATAGCTTTCACTTTAGATCTGACCCCATTTATTGGTAGATCAAGAAGCAACATGTTATTACTCTTTCATCTATAGAGGTTTAGTATCGTGTCACTTTTAATGCCACTACTGAGGCTATTTGGCTTTAAAATATTCTCACTGAGTTTGGTGTTCCATTTCAGAAGCCACCAGTCATTTATTGTGACAACTAAAGCACTATCTAGATCTTAAAGAATATAATTTTTCATCAGAGAAACAAACACATAGAGATCCATATGTACTATATCAAGGAGCTAATTTGGGTAGTGATCATTGATCTTCAATAGTGTCCTACATAGGAGCAAATTGTAGATATTTTCACCAAACCTTTCACTGAGAGAAATTATCTTCACTTATGATCAATTTTGGGGGTGTAAGACATTAGTTCTTTAGGGGACATCAATTCTTCAAGGGGGTATCCTAGACCTTCATTTTAAGGAGGATTTTTTTTCCTTTGGGTTTTCTCCTTTCCTCACCTATTTGTACATAGTATCTAATATGGCTATAGATTATCGAGACTCTTATTTACATAGCCCTACCTAAGATTCGATTATGGGGGGGGTGTTGGTGTATTTATTTGCTTTATTACATTTACTTATATTTATTATTTAGATTGGTTCACTAATTACTTATTGTAATTAGTTTATTATGTTTATTAATAATTTGTACCAGATAGGATAAGCTTGCTTAGCTAGTAGTCAACTTGGACACTATCTTGTTATAGTGGAGATCCACTCCACTATTCAAGGTAAGATAAGATAATATTGGTTAACTAGTAGTCAATTTGTGTTGATCATTTATAGAAGTTGGACACCTATCTTGTTAGTGTGGAGTTGCACTCCACTATTCATGTAATCAGATATTAGTTGAATTACACGTGTTGTGTGAGCTCCCTGATATTTATCTTTCATGCCTTACTCTATATAAGTAATGACTATTTATGTATTCTATATTAAATCAATACTGAATTATCAAAGCAATTCATCGTATTTGAGTTATTTATTCATTTTATTTTTATCTCAGATAAATAGTTATTATTTATTACTATTACTATTTTATCTTGTGTTCATGCTTTATATTAGATTCATTAGATCTTGTAGCTAATTATAATAGCAATGATGGAGGAGTGTCCACCCTAGTCATTAGTTCAACAAACAACCTAATAATTAATAAATTGGGCAATTCATTGATTAAACAAGTTGCTAACAAAATTAGTCTTGTATAAGATATGAAAATATCTAATGAGGTCATAGAAAGCATGAATGTGATAAGTGGAAATGTGCAATGTGACTTGTAACACCACACTGAAGGTAAGAAAATTTAGTTTCATGAGGGAAAATGATAAGACATCTAAGGAAATGATGTATCTCCTACACCTCTTAATGCAAGATCATCCTATAAAATTGTATATATGGTATTATAGTTAGTCTTAAAAGGGTTGATAGTTGTCAATAAGACTTGAATGAGGCATTTAGTGTGTATCTTAAGTCATTTATAGGTCTTGGAGTGTTTTCCCTCTAATATTTGTTATTTAAATTTTCAATGTATTTGAGTGAATATTTGTTTAAAATTATAATAATTAATGTGTCTAATAGGTTCTATAAAGTCTGATACATGGATAAGAGTCTCATCAATTTAGTTAAGGTCTTATCTTTTTCTAATTTTCATTTAAAGGTCTTAAATGACTTGATAAATATTCAAAGATTAGTTTTTCTAATTTGAGATAGGTCTAATAGAGGAATAAGGACCTAAATTAACACATCCTAAACTTTGAGAAGTCTTCAAGAACATGATTAGTTTGAAGCTATCATTTCAGGCATGCACAAGATGAAGGAAAAAGTATAAAATACTAAATTTGCATCATTAACAGACTATGAATTATATTTGAATACTTGAAATTTCACAAAAAAATGGGAATAACTAGACAAATAAACCTAGAATATGATTCCAAAGGTTTTGGATCTAATAAAACCTTACAATCACATTTATTGAAATCCAAGTTTCATGTAAATCTGCAACCTTGTATCTCTAAGATAGCAAGGGAGGATTAATGAGTGAATTTTGTGAAATTGAGTCATTAAATGAAATTTAGGTGTTGAAACATCCTTGATACACCTATATACACTAGTTTGGATGATTTTATAGCTTTGTTAAGGTGTATTTCATATTTTGACCTGATTAAGGTCATTAGGCCTAATTGTCTTAAGGCAATGACTTGGTATAGTTAAGGATAGTCCTATGAGCTATGGTGTCTAAGTTGATTTGTTTTGAAATTTTGTTCATGGTAAAACCTTTAATAATTTGCTTATAGACATTCATTACTTTTTAGTCCAACTAATTATTGATGTGATCAAAGATCCCTTAGAAATAGTCATTATGATAAGACAAGTAACCTGTCTAGGTATTTATTGAGAAGTTTGTAAGCTGAGTTTTGATCAAGTTAAGACACCTAAAGTGATAGGTTGATTTTATGAGGGATATATATAAAATAATTTTAATATTTTATATAACCTTATAAAATAGGTCTCATCAAAATCTAAAAAAACATACAAAAAATAGACCTAAATATTGTAGAGATAAGAATGAGTGGATAGTCTTCTTTACAAGTATGTGATTTTGGTTATTGAAAACATAGTTTAAAATTTGAAATAAAAGAAAAAAAATTGATATGGAGAATGAGTTTATAACACTATGCCAATCCATGTTAATACATTAGACAATAAAATGTCCAACAAAATTATATTAAGTATTTTATATTTTCTTACACAAAATCTACCAATGCTGCAATTAAGGTGTGTGATTGTACATCTAGAGTATATAAGATTCAATCAAAATTTTACCTCTATAAATTTATATGGTTTCATAATAACATGGATATATGTAGTAATGATTGGCCCACTACTTAGATCAGTAAATTGAAATTGTGATGTCAAAAACAACATCTCCTCTTGGAATACAAAATACACACACACACACACACCACATATTATTTAATTTAAATGTGTAAATTAATTTTTACCTTTTTAATTTGAAAATATAGCTTAAAATTTTAACATGAAATTTATATAAAAGATACCTACATGCCTATAGAGAGTCCAAATGTATCCAAACCAAACATGTGAGCTAATAACTCATCAGTTAAGACCATATCCTTCAAGCCCCTTGAAGTGTCACCATCATCATCCAAAGGTATAGTGCATATAACACCATAAGATCTACATGGATGGGGTTAGATAAGACCACTAAGTGGAGTATATTGAGCATTTATCTCTGAAAGCCTACTCATATGATAAACAAGAGTATTAGTAAGCACACTAAGCACATGAAAAGTATTGATCTCCACAATCTCCTTCACTCCAGAGAGAATATTCAGATGAAGTGGATTTTTGGTAGGGATACTCATAGGTTGATTAGGTGCATGATGTACACCTAGGTGATCCTACATAGAGCCTTTCCCTTATCCCTAAAACTCACCATAGTAAAAATAGTTTGGAATCTCATTGAGGACAAACTCATAGTAGATTTTCCTCAAAAAATACAAAGGGACCTCATGGTTATTACATAGTGGATAATAAAACACCATTTACCATCACTACCAAAAATTATATTTAATCAAATTATGTTAGCATCGATGGACTGGGAAATGGTGCATTGATGGCTAGGTCAATGAAAAGGCAAATAATTATTCTTTTGTTATTTCTTTCTTCTTCACCTTATATACTGATAATTTGTCATCATAGTAAGCCCTATATCTATCCTTATATGATTTCCATATGTCAATTTGACTTATTATCAAATTAACTTGACCTAATACTAAATTTAGGGTATTGGCCAAATAGATGGGGTGGGTGTTTGTGAAAGTGGGCTCCCTCATTCTCCTAATTATCTACTCAATTTCAATTTTGTTCTCCACTCTGTGTGTAACTGTATCCTCCTAACTACCTAGGGGACCTAATGGAACTATATGAGGGTTAGGTAGAGGGTTAGGCAGAGGGTTAGGAGTATTGGGTGGAGGTTAGGATGGTTGGGAAAAGGGTTAGGTTGAGGTGAAAAAGGGTTAGGTTGAGGTTTAGGTAGAGGGTTAGCATACTGACATATTGGATAAAACTTATAAATTAAACTATGTAAAACATTCATAAAAAATTCCCAAAATTGATTTAATTCACAAAACTTACCTCTTCTTCATGGTGGCATTATCAATTTCATGAATGCAAGAGAAAAACCAATAATTTATATTATAAATGGGATAAAAATAATAATTTCTATGCCAAGGGAGAAAAACAAAAATGGGAAGTAAAATTCAAATAGCTGAGGAGAAAAACATGAATGGGAGAGGAAGAAATGAATTGGGTTTTTTTGTTTTTTTAAAATTTTAAGGAATACATGTGTTCCTTATAATTATAGGAATGTGTACGCATTCCTATAATGTGTACATTTTTCTATTGTTAAAATAACACATATGCATTAATTTTATGAAAAATACATATGCATTATGGCCTGGGGTCTTGCACCATAACGTGTATGTGTTATGGTAATAATGTGTACATGTTATGTTATAACATGTACATGTTATGGAAAATGTCCATGGAATTGTCCCCTAAATCCCTGCACATACCCATTAGAGTAATCCTTTTGTGTTGTATTACATGTATAAGCATTTTAAGATTTGAATTCATTTAAAGACTCATCATAGCCACACATATTTATATTTTTAGCAAGATCAACAAAAATATTGTCTTTTAATTAAATGTATATTTTGAATTTTTACATAGCTATACACATGATAGGAACATGATCCAATTCAAAAACATTATAATAATGAAAATTTTATTCAATTTTACCCTTTTAAGGAAAATAATATTTACTTGATGAAGATAACTTATCATCTAATTGCCTTTTGAAATGACCAACTCATTACTAATACTATGAATGGCTTTTAAAATTTATACATTATCAAAATTTAAACCTTTTTTAATTCTATCATTAAAATTGACACGTTTTAATTTATTTTAATACTCAATACAAAAATTTACATTTTCATCATAATCCATAATATCTTTATCTTCTAAATCCATTTTATACTTTAAAATAAAATATTACAAAAATATAGTCTATATATATTTTCTGTAGTTCTAACTTCATGTGGAATCTTTTGTCACAGTATAGTGAATCTGAAAATAAATTGATAAATGGTTTCACCAAGATCTATATAAATATTTACTAATTCATTGACAAGATCCAAATCTTATTTAGGTTTACCAAAACAAAGTTCTAACCATTCTTCAATATCATTCTAAGTATAAATAACACTAGATGAAATACTAATAAAACCTTGATAATCTTTTCCCTCTAATGTTTGAGAGAAAACTCTAGAGACACCTTTCATTTAAAATTACTAGAGATATGCTTATTAATCTAAAAGTAGCCAAATTATCCTTCCATTACTCACCAAGACTTCCAGATAAGTTAGTAATATTAAGATCTTTTAATGAAGGAAGTTTACCTGGATGAGCTCCAATATTAATAGGATTTCCATGAATCCAAGGATTAGATAAAGATTGATCTACTTAATCATTAGAATCTACTTCATTATCATCTACTTCAACTTCATTTCTAATGATTTAGAGGCTTGGAATCAAGTCTCAAGCTCATTTTTATATTTGTTGAATTTAAGGTGGTTGGTCTCCCATTAGAATTTTCAATAAATTCAAGTACTTGATCATGATAGTTTAAATCTAAAGTTATATTAGTGTCATTAAGAAAAATATTATCCTTGGGATGAAATAAATCAAAAATAAAATGAACTCTAGGTTGATGATTAGTAAACAAGATCTGCTCTCTCTCTCTCTCTTACCTGATTCATTAGTTACTTTCCTAAATATGGTACTATTTTTCACGTGAAAGAATTAATTCTACTTCATTGATTTATACTTATTCTTCCTCATTTATATCTTCAATTATAAGAGGTAGATCATAAGGTCTATTATAAACTGTAAAATGAGTTAGATTAAATGTAATGTCAATGTGGTTATTGTTGACCATTTTGACCATAATTCAAAATGGGCTAACCCATTATAGTCCAAAACTTGGTATAGAGGTCTAGTATTATGTCATAGGGTGTAACATAGTCTTTTTTATGTAATTTAATGTCGTATTAGCCTTGGTCATGTTCACATTTAGTCTTGATGTCACTTGATGTAATTTGATGTCATTTATAGTTTTCCAAGCAATAAAAGTGTTATAAAATCCTCCTCAACATACCTCATGTTATTAATTATCATATTACTTATAAGGAATGTCAATACTAATATAAACTTGTAGGTGTTAACTAAAAATCAAGAAAATGAGTGAAAGATAGGGGGTTTCAAAGGTTGTATGGCCTATGAGAGAGAGTGTAACTTGGGATAATCTTTTGGATGGATCTTAAACTACCATATACTTACCTCCATGCTTTAAATTATTTAAAAGTGCCAAAAATGGGTTAAAACCATTCTACTCTTCCATCACTCCACTTAGGTACATAAAACTAGTCAACACATTTTTGGATGGTATGGCTAGTAGGAGAATTTTCAAGACAAATGCCTTTATGGGGTGATATATCACTTATTCCAATTCATTTCATATTAATATTTCAAGGATTAGTCACTTTTTATTTAAGAACCATCCTTAACAACTTGAATGTACATTTTTGCTTGTTGTTTCCCACACCTTTCAAATTTTGATATTATTTGAATAGTTTTGTACAATCCAATTGTTAATATTAATTAAAAATGATGTGGAATTATTCATCTCATTTTTACCATCTTTATTTTCATTTTTGGATTTGTTTTCATGAGCCAAATGGTTCAAGTTTGTAGGATGATGTTTTTAGTGAAGTTGTAATGAATTTTCACCAATTGCAAAAAGTTTATTTCTCTAAAATGGCCTTAAAGTAATGTGTGGTGTTGTGTTTCATGAATTTGATATATTATTTTCTCCTTTCCTTCCAATATTACTCCAAGATTAGGATTTATGGAATTGCAGTCAAAGTGTAGGATACAATCAACTCGTTATCCACTTTCAGTTGTAGTCATAGCATGTAAATATCTAAACATGGTCATGTAAATATTATAAAGTTTCTAAGGGGTGTTGAATAAATTATTGAAGCATAATCCAATGATCGAAACTCTCTAAATGACATACCTCAAGCTATGATGACTAATACAAGCTAGATGCATAGTCTTACACCATATATGTGCATCTATAGGTTTCCATGGAAGGATAATAATGTTATAAAGGAAATTTGAAAAGGTTTAAAGTATTTCATGGTTATAAGTGTTCATTGGAGAATATTGATAGGGTTTAAGAATTTTTAAATTCTAATACACCATGTAGTTGTTTATGTCTCACCTTCGTTTCCATGTCTACAACATGAAAGTACACCTAAAGGTGCCTTAAAAGAAATATATCACATTGAAATGGGTGTTGAAAACTTGTTTGAAGTATGTTAATGTCTTGAGTATTAATTTCAACACCTTGGAGAAGGTTTTGAACTAATTTCAAGTACATACACCATATAGAATGGTTATCTCAACCTCACTACCTATATACTACAGCTGAATCAATACCTATAGGAGGCTAAGGATATTGATATGGGAGTATTGAAGCTTGTTTAAAAGTCATTCAAGTTATAAAAATTCATTTAAGTAACTTTGGAAGGTATATGATGAGTGGAGGAACCACACATCATGTACATAGATAATCTCATAGTCACTACCTTACAACCTACAAATGACCACCTACAAGTGGTTTACAAATAGGTCTAAAGGTATGATGTGAAGATGCTTAAACATGTTTTGAGACTTATAACAGGTTTTTGGAGTTATAAATACCTCAAAAATAATTTTTAAATCAATGGATTAGTATAAAGGTCCTTTAAAGTCATGTTCAAGTTGAAAGACTCAGGTTAGGGACAAAATCCCTAAAAGTCTTAAAATAGAGCCTTAGGCCCTTTTGAAGCTTCGATATGATAGACAAGGATGATGCCTATATGAGTTTTTATGCATGTGCCCATGTTGTATCCCACACATATGAGTATAATTTTGAAAAATAAATAGGGTGTGTGAGTAGAGGAAGGTAGTTTTCTAAGGTCTCCAATATACACAATTGTTCACTACTTTCTTTCAGCGATTTCTATAGGTGTTGAGCCTCAACTAACATTCACACCTGAAGTTACAATAAGGGGGAACATATTCATGTTTGTGTGGTTTTTATTAAATTGAGATAACACAAATATCCTCAAAAAGGAGTTTAAATTGAAGTTTGAATTAACCACCACCTATAAGTGCTTTACCTTCAAAAGTTCACCTACATTTGACTGTTGGTGCTTGTTTATAGGTGAACCTGGTAGAAACATGCTAGTAAGAACAATTTAAAAATTCATAAACACTCCCAATGATTTAAAAATGGACCTAATGTGTGAGGTGTGGGTTCCAAGGGTTCGTATGTCACATAAAAGACCCCTACCTACTCCAAAATAGTCAACTATAGTTGACTATAAGTGATAGTGAGCACAAATATGGTATTTTAGAAGATAATATATCATAGACATGACTTGGATAGATCAAAATAGATGAAAAAAACCATTGGAATTATAATGAGGTTTTTTTACAATGATCCAAGTTCCAAATATATAGGTATCACCTACAGGAAGGAGAAACATAGTCATTGCCATATGACATATAGTCTAGACCAATCAAGGTAGGAGGTGAAAATTGCAAGTTTTGAGGAGAGTCTAATAATATATATGTTTGGAAGAGACTAAAAATTATAAGGAACATCCCATTTCACCATATTAATATGAAAATAGGGTATGAAGTAGAGTTTCAATAGGGCAACACATAGTCCATGAATAAACCCTGCACACAGTGAACTTATCTAAGGGTCTATTTTGGGTTTTGAAGGAGTTAAGAGATATATTGAGATTATATATACATGTAAATTGGTGTAGAGGGTCATAAAAAATTTGATAATCCCATAATTCATTATTTTTGGTTATGACACTAATGGATATGCCCTTTTTTTCTATCTCAGATAGAGGGCACTCCCTAAAGGTGAAACCCTGTAAGCTCAATATGATGAGATATAAGGATGAGTTAAAAGTTGATTCAGACCTATAAAGCAATATGGAGAGATACATAAGACATTAAATAAAATTGAAATCCATCCACATATTCTTAACACCCCAATAAGGTGGTTCAAATGATTAAGGATGTAGGTAGACCTACTTGGTTTAATTTAGGCCTAAAGCTCTAGAGGGGTATGTTTCCACTTATAACCTTAGGTGAGAATTATAAAAAATTGAGACATGTTTATATAGGATTATAAGATGTTTTTGATATTTTTGAATTTAGATAAAACTAAATGAAATCCATTTCTTGGCTCAGACTAATTCAGGGTGTGCAGAATGCATGAGAAGAGCTCAAGTGGGAAAATTTGAAAGCTCATACCTACATGAATACTTTACATGGGAGATCAATGAGATTGGAAAATTTGAAGAGGGTCTTTAGAAATAATTTTGTGGGATTGGTTAATGAGTTTAACATCATAACTCTATAAACAATCCTTAAGGGTGGAAACAATTCTAAACCCTCCAAAACCCTTGATAACGACTCGATTGGGAAAATGAAGAAAGAGATTCATAAATATGTACTAGAATGAGTATGAAATTGATTATATCCTACATAAGACTCACCAGGGATAATTTTCATCAACTTGAGTCCCACCTTAATTGTATGAATTGGGTAGAAAAGGGATTTTCTTTACTATTTTTAGTGTTTTTTAGGTTCTAGTGAGAGTCAAAGGATGAAAGTCATATGGGATAATGAATATGACTTGAGATAACACCTAATTTCCATTTATTGGATCATAATATCTCCTAATTGATTTTTCAAGTTCTCCCACTTTAGCCAATTAAAAATACCATAGTGAACAATCTAGTGAGAGAGTGAAAACTTCAAGTGGGAGGTTTTTTAAGGATTGATTGAGGAATATAAGGCCATGAAGGGTCCTAACATGTGTCATTCACTAATTGTTATGGATCATGTTGGAAAAATAAAGGAAACCTTAGTGCCAAGTGTGCAAGGTGAGTGAAAGAAGAGTTATTTAGACTACATGTAGTAATGACTCATATGCAGAAGAATATTGATGACTAGGGATACAACCAATGTATGGTGGAGCATGTCATTCCAGTCATTTCAATAATCAAATATGTACCTATTTATTTATGTGTTCCAAAATATTCAAATGATGAAGGCAAGTTTTTGAGCAAGCAAAAAGAGTCCTACAACACATTTCAGGAGTTTCGTGACCTTGAAGGACATTTGTCCTATGAGAACTTACATGGTATATTTCATAACTAATTCTCATACATGTATAAATCATCCTTTAGGATTTAAAATTGTTATTATGACTTTTGGACTTCTCTTTTCTCTCTTATCTCTCAATTTATATAAGTAGAATCGATTTTAGCTATTGTAAACTAATACGACACCATGTATGGAAAATCCTTACTAGATTTGACATTGTAATTTAGCTTAGAATAAAAAATAAAATGTGGTTTGAGTTAATATCTCATCTTATAAAAGTTTGTGAAGAGATGTATAGTGAATAGTTAAGAGATATCTATCTATCCTTGTTTTCTCTCAATCCTTCCATGTTTGATGTAAGTGATTCTAGTCTAACAGGTCATATGAAGTGTTGTTAAGTGTATGGATCTATTATTAAAGTTTAAAATGAGCTTTAGTATCTACAAATGATCTATGGTTTCACTTACCTTGTATATTCTTCATGCATGTCACCTTCATATTGAAACACTAATGCTAGTGTATTCTAGGACTTTTAGATTAGTGTTGTAGGCCTTGCCTCTTTGTGAAAGAAGTATAGTAGTCTTGTGGAAGACCTTATGGTGTATCACCCCTATATTATTTTTATTTCATAAAAAATTCTATCCCTTTTCCCACAAACAATCAACTAGTTTAGGTGATAAGCACTTCAAGGCATATTCAGAGAGCTAGCCCTTAAACCTAAAAGTATGATTCTACTATAAGTACACCCACATACCTAGAAGTATTCCCATGTTTTCAAAATATGGATGAGCATTGAAAAAAATCCTCTAGGGTGAAATATTTGTTGACAATAGTTATATCACGCTTGGTGGGACCAAGTTCCAAGAGAGTGGAAATATTGTTGGTGTGTTTTTCCTCTAATCAACTTTTGAAAGCAAGCAAGATAGCACCAATGGTGACTTTGAGTGAAAAATTATAGTTGTAATCATCCCAAGTATCTTTATTGATGGTTTTAATTAGTACTTACATCTCATTAAAAATATGAGGTTCATGTGAATAGCTATGGTGAATACCCCTATCATGAACCTCCCTACCAACCTTGCTATGAACCACATTACATTCCTCAACAATCCTATTATGAAGGTTATCAATAGTATAGGCCATGATAGACCTATGTTCCTAAATTTACATCCTTATATATACATCATGTTGTTAGACAACCCTATGAGGAAGGATACTAAGAAACCTATCAAGAAATGCCTCCCTATCAACCCCAATATGAGTCCTACCAACCATACCATGATGATTATAAATATCAAGAGGATTATTATGAGTCTTGTCATGAAAAATCATATGGTTGCATAGACTCTAAATCAATATATCAAGAGGAAAGATGTGAATTATTTCAAACTCAATTATAACAATTTGAATATGGCCTTGATCCCCATCATTACCCTTCTCCTCCTCCATCATTTCCATCTTACATCAAATCTTTGTTGGCATCCATACCATAGTTTATAGTTCATGAAAAGAATATGAGAACATGGGATGATGAGTATGATGTGTTTCATAATAATCTTTTTGAATGGTTAGGAGGGTTTTCCCAAAGTTGTATATAGATGTTGGAGATGTTTGAAGAGATAGAAAAAACTCATTGGGAGATCAAAGAGTAGATGCACTTGGCAAAGAAATGTGCTTAATGCTTAATAAGTAAGATAAAGATGTGAGAAGAAAAGGAACCTAAAAATGAGCATGTTACTATTAAATATCCTCAAAGAGGATAATATCAAGGTACAACTTCTATTTATGTAAGTGGTTTTCCTTCTAACCATCCCAAAGTGCCACTACCCCATGAGCTTACTTGTGCAGTCCCCTTTCCTAAATCAATTCATAAGCCCTCCATACCTCATTCCTCATTTCCAACTCATGAGCCTATACATGCACCTTCAATATCACCCCTTATTAAAAAAGAGCCCATTTTAAGGGAATAAAATTAAGAGGAAATAACTCAAGTCATAACTAATCAAGAAGATGTCATGAGTGACTATGAAGAATAAATTACCATAGGGACTCCCTTTGTTGAACATGGGTGAAACTCTACCTTATTAAGTGAAGAGAAACATATTAAAGACTATTTTGAATCTATCTATGAAGAATGTGATGAAGTCTTGAAGAGAGAGGTATTTGAAGAAAACTCCATAACTAATCATGAGGTTGTGGATGACCATCTCAAACATGAAGCTAAGTGTGATTTCAAGAATGAAGGTGAAGGTCAAGTCACTCCTCAAGAAGTTTTAGTCCTAAAAGAGTCTCATGAGATCAAGGTATAAGACATAGTCCTTGAAGAGTAATCCATATCTAAACCTGATGTTGAAATACCCTTACATACTTTAGATCATAAAGAAGATCAACTTGGTGACCTCATACATCAAGAAGATAAGGTTGAAGAGGTGGTGGTTTTAAAAGATAAGGAGGATATATATAATTGACAATAATAATTGGAACTCTTCCATGAGCTTAAAAATATTTTCCAAGTTGAGGTTCAATTACTTTAGAAGGTGGAGAAAGAGTTTTCCATAGAGGATAATTACCAAGATTGGGTAGACTATATAAATATTCTTGAGGAGCTTGAAGAACTTACAATTGAGAGTAGAACTAATCATATTGAGAGCATCATGGAAACTAAGAAGGTATGCCTTGTTGAACCACAATTAGAGGCTATAGTTGAAGAGTATTATGAGAAATTTAAGGCCATTTGGATGAAATAGGAGTTCATCTCCATAGCTGACCTGGTTGGAGTTGTTGGAAATATTGTCATTGATGTCAAAGGTCTAGCATTATTGGTGATAAAGGCCCCATTGCATTTAATGATGTTTTTAATAGTAATATCTTGGCTAATTTGGGTTAATATTTATTTAATATTAATTAATATATTTTTGGTTACATAAAGTCAAAAGAAGGGCCCATGGAGAAGTTAAAGAGTCACAAGGTAACGATAAAAGAAGAATGGGATGCATTTTTCCATGAAGAGTCATCTTGAGGAATTATAAGAGTCACCATGTGAAGATAAAAGAGGAAGGGTAAAATTTATCATGAAGGGACACTTTAAGGAATATAAAAAGTCACCAAGATAAAGAAAAAAGAGGAGAGGATGCTTTTGATTATGAAGGGTCACCATATGACTTTTCAAATGCAAGGATATGAAGGGTCATGCAAGTTCGGCACTATTTTCCATGAGGATTGAAGAGTCACAAAGGGTGAAGGCCAAAGGTCATTTTGAAAGCTATAAATAAAGGTTTGAGAAGCCATTTTTAATATGGGAGAAAGAGTATGATTTGTAATTGTTATATCTAGCTTAGAAGAGTAGAGGAGAGAGAGATGAAATAGATATTGTAATGAGCTATCATTTGTTGAGATAGCAACATTAAGAGATAGTTATGTGGTATACACAAAAGGGGTTGGTGCTCCTGTGGGTTAGTTCTCATGAATAGTTTCTATGTTGGTGCTCAACAAAGGGGTTGGTGCTCCTATGGGTTGGTGCTCAACAAAGGGGTTGGTGCGCCTATGGGTTGGTGCTCATGAATAGTTATTGTGTTGGTGCTCAACAAAGGGGTTGGTGCTCTTGTAAGTTGGTGCTTACTAATATTGTAGTTTGAGTTGGTTCTCATTCATATACTTGAGATTATTCTCTATGGTTTTTCCCATATCAAGTTTCCATGTTAAATCTAGTGTCTCTCTCTATCTTGTGTGGTGTTTATTATTTTATTTTTATTTCATATATTTAATATATGGTTAATTAGAATTTGATTAAGGGAAATTTTATAATATTTATGATATACTAATTCACACCCCCTCTCAGTATATCCCATGCTTAATAATTGGTATCAGAGCAGGTTCCTTTTTAAAAAAGTTTTATAGCTTTAAGGTAGATCAGGAAAGCACAAGATGGCCAAGCAGCTAAAGAAGGAAAATAAATAGTTGAAATCCATGGTTGAGGCTCTTAAATAATAGGTGTGTATCTTGGATTCTAAGTTGGATATAGAAGCAAAAGAAAATAAGATATTTATTCAAGATCTTAAGAATCAGCTAGATATTACAAATTCAAGTTTGAAATCAAATGAAGAAGAGATTCTATTCATGGCCATACATAAAGATGCCTCTGTAAGTAAAAGTATAGATGATCAAGAAGAAGAATAGGATGAATCCAAAGTGAATCTAAAAGGATAACTCATTTATGCCTTAGAATAATTAGAAGCTATTGAGAAGAAGAATCAACTACTGAAGTGTTAGATCGAGAAAAATGAAAAGGAGTCAAAAAAAATTGAAGATATACAATCACACTTTGAAGAAGCCAAGAAGAATGAAGAAGATCTAATGGCACATTTTAAAATAGTAATTAAAGAATGTGAAAATTATGTTATTGAAATGGCTTCTTTAAAAGCAGATCTTGATAAAACAAATAAAGCAATCAATGATAGAGTAGACATATAATTCAAAATTTGAGAATAACATTAATATGTTGAATAAGATATTAGAGAGACAAAAGGTAATATCATATAAGACAAGTATCATATTTGAAAATAAAGAGAGCTATGTTGAAGCTCTTAGAAAAGAGGAAATAAAAAAGGAAGAAGTGAAGAATACAGAGGACATCTCAAACAAAGAAGGCTGGAGGGAATAAAGCCACAAAAGGCAATCAGGTCAGAGATACACAAACATGTCCTATTTTTATGGTTACTATTTTTATTGTAATAGATATGGTCACAAAAAATTATAATTTTGAATAAGATCTAATAGTTTCAAAAATAAGGAGAAGGAAAGTTATGTAGATTCAAGTAGAAACTACAACTTTTTTTATCCTCTATCAAGCTTTGATGAAGAGGCCATAATATGCTACAAGTGTAAAAACTTTGGACACATAGCTCAATACTGTAAAATCATTTTTGATTTAGTCAATAAAGACCATAGTTTCAAGGCTCCATTCATTAAGAATAAAGTTTAGACAGGTTCTTAACAAAAGAAACAACCTAAAAAATCTATGTTGGTGTAGACAACTTTGCATGCAAGAAATTAAGAAAAGCCATGGTTTATTGATAGTGGATGTTTGAGGCACATGACATGAGACAAGAGTAAGTTCATAACCTTGAAGAAGATCAATGGTGGCACAGTGAAATTTGGAGACAATACTACTACCATAATTGCTAGAAAAGGTACACTAAGTTTAGATAATGGTAACACTAAAACTAAAAATGTTTTATATGTAGAAGGTCTTAAGCATAATATTTTAAGTGTAAGTCAAATGTGTGATCAGGGGCACACACTAAAATTTTATGCAAAATGTTGTGAAACTAGAAGAAAATATTTAGATGTATTGATTATAGATGCTCAGAGAATAGGCAATAACTTGTATATGTTATCAGACATCAAAGGTCAAAGATGTTGTCTGAGTCAGATTGAAGAAAGTTGGCTATGGCATAGGAGAATGGGGCACATAAATTTTGAAAATATTATCAACATTATAACAAATTAAGCAGTCAAAAATCTTCCAAAGATTATAAAGCCATCTGACATGCTTTGTGAACCTTGTCAACATGGGAAACAGGCTAAAAGGTGGTTGAAAACAAAATATTACTCAATCACTCAAATGTTAGAGCTTGTTAACACTGATCTATGTGGACCTATGAGGACTAAAATTACTCAAGGTGAGATATATTTTATGTTGATTATTGATGATTTTTTGCATATGACTTGGGTAATGTTTTTTAAGAAAAAATTAGAAGCTTTTAGACATTTTAAAGCACTTAAAGCATTAGTTGAGAATGAAACCAGTTTAAAGATCAAGTGTCTAAGATTAGATCAAGGAGAAGAATTCATTTTAGATCAATTTATTGAGTTTTGTGAAGATCATGGAATATAGAGACATTATTCAGCAGTCAAAACTCCTCAACAAAATGGAGTAATTGAATGGAAAAATAGAATAGTTTAGGAGATGGCAAGGACAATGCTAAATAAATCCAAGATAGTAGATAAATATTGGAGAGAGGTGGTTGCTATAGTATTGCATATTTAAAATAGAGAATTATTGAGAGTTAATAGTGACAAGACTCCTTATGAGGTATGGAAAGATAAACTAGCAAAAATTGATTATTTTAGATTTTTTGGTAGCAAATGCTTCATAAAGAGAAATGATGAAAAACTTGGTAAGTTTGAATCTAGAGTAGATGAAGGTATATTTCTTGGTTATTCTTGAAAAATTAAAGCTTATAAATGTTATAACAAAAGAATCAAGAAAATTATTTAAAGTGCAAGTGTCAGGATATAAGAAGATGGAACACAAAGAATTAGTGATCCAGTAGACACTCCTGAAATCATTGAAGAGGAAGGTTTTGAAGAATAAGATGAAGATGAGAAGGAGAAAAAGGGAATAAAAACTCCATCCAAATATGTTCAAAGAAATCATAATGAAAGTGACATCATTAGGGACATAAATGAAGGAATTCATACTAGAAGAATGATGGTAAGTGAATTTGAGCAAGTTAATTTCTCTTTGTTATCCAAAATTTAGCCTAAAACTTTTTCAGAAGCTAGACATGATAAGCATTGGGTTAAGGCTATGGATGAAGAATTAAATCAAATAGAAAATAATGATACTTGGGAATTAGTGCCTAGACCAAAATATCACAATGTGATATGAACAAAATGGGTTTATAGAAATAAGTTGAATGAAAATGGAGAAGTGACAAGAAATAAAGTGAGATTAGTATGTAAAGGATATGCTCAGATTGAGGGAATAGTTTTTGAAGAAAATTTTGCTCTAGTGGAAAGGTTAGAGGCTATTAGAATGTTTCTTTCATATGCAGTGTTTAAAATTTCAAATTATTTATGATGGATGTCAAATATGCCTTCCTAAATGGGAATCTTGAAGAAGTGGTCTATATTGAGCAACCTGAGGGATTTATTCTCTCAAATATTAGTAACCATAAATGCAAATTGAAGAAAGCATTGTATGGATTGAATCAAGCTCCTAGAGCTTGGTATGCAAGACTTGATAAGTACCTACAAGATCAAGGTTTCAAAAGAGGATTTGTTGATAGTAATCTCTACATCAAAATAGAAGGTGAGACATCAATTCATTGTTGTGGTATATGTTGATGATATCATTTTTGGAGGAGATCTTGAAAAGATGATAAAATAATTTTTTGATAGAATGTAAAAAAAAATTGAGATGTCTATGCTTGGAGAATTATTATTTTTTCTTAGGATTGCAAATATTTCAATTAAATAAAGGAATTTTCATATCTCAAAGTAAATATGCTAAGGAAATGTTGAAGAAATTTGGTTTTGAGGATTGTGCACCAGTTGGCACACCTATGTGTATAAGAAATAAGGTGAACAAGGATGAAGATTCTCCTATTACAGATCAATCTTTGTATAGATATATGATTGGTAGTCTTTTATATTTGACAGCATCGAGGCCAGACATCATGCATGCAGTAGGTATGGTTGAAAGATATTAGTCATCTCTAAAAGATAGTCATGTTCAGTTAGTGAAGAGAATATTCAGATATATCAAGGGGACAATGGATTATGGATTATGGTATCCCACAGGTAGAGATTTCACTTTGGTTGCTTATACAAATTTATATTGGGTAGGGTGCTTGGATGATAGAAAGAGTACAAGTGGAGGAGCTTTCTTCCTTGGTGATAACTTAGTATAATCGCTAAGTAAGAAGCAAAATTTAGTATCACTTTCTAAATTTGAATTAGAATATATTGCAATAGTATTGTGTTGTACTCAAGTGTTTTAGATGAAGAAAACTTTGGAAGATATCAAGGTAAAGTATGATGAACCTATTTCTATTTTTTGTGATAACACAAGTGCTGTAAATCATTTGAAGAATCTAGTGATGCATTTAAGAATTAAACATATTCCCATTAGATATCACTTCTTGAGAGAGCAAGTTTTAGATCAATAGGTTAAGATGGAATATATTAGTACTACAGAGCAGATTATAGATATTTTCACAAAGGCACTACAAAAAGACACAATTTAGTATCTATGAGAGAATTTGGGAGTAACTTCTTTTACTTCCTACCATTGAGGATCAACATTAGTTGAGGGTGAGCTAAGTATTAACTCTAGGTAGGCTCTTTTTCATTGATGTCAAAGGGGGAGAATAATAGTTATAGGTACATGTGTAGAAATAGATATAGAGAAAAGGTACAAGCTACTAAAGTAAGTGGGAGTTACTGTATGTTTTTTAGATGATAGTATGTTCACATTTCAGGGTGTCACAGTTTCAAGTTGAGGTTGCCATCAATGACAAAGGGGGAGATTGTTCGAAATATTGTCATTGATTTCAAAGGTCTAGCATTATTGGTGATAAATCCCCATTGCATTTAATGATGTTTTTAATAGTAATATCTTGGATAATGTGTGTTAATATTTATTTAATATTAACTAATATATTTTTGGTTGCATAAATTCAAAATAAGGGCCCATGGAGAAGTCAAAGAGTCATGGGGTAAAGACAAAAGAAGAATGGGACACATTTTCCCATGAAGAGTCATCTTGAGGAATTCCAAGAGTCACCAAGTGAAGAAAAAAGAGGAAGGGCACACTTTATCATGAAGAGACACTTTGAGGAATACAAAAAGTTACCAAGATAAAGACAAAAGAGGAAAGGATGCTTTTACTTATGAAGGGTCACCATATGACTTTTAAAATGCAAGGATATGAAGGATAATGCAAGTTTGTCACCATTTTAAAATGAGGATTGAAGGGTCACAAAGGGTGAAGGCCAAAGGTCACTTGGAAAGCTATAAATAAAGGCTTGAAAAGCCATTTGTAAAATCGAATAAAGAGTATGATTTGTAATTGTTATATCTAGCTTAGAAGAGTAGAGGAGAGTGAGGAAAGAGATATTGTAATGAGTTATCATTTGTTGAGATAACAACATTGAGAGATAGTTATGTGGTATACACAAAAGGGGTTGGTGTTCCTATGGGTTGGTGCTCATGAATAGTTGTCATGTTGGTGCTCAACAAAGGGGTTGATGCTCTTGTGGGTTGGTGTTCATTAATATTTATTGTGTTGGTGCTCAGAGAAGGGGTTGGTACTCATGTGGGTTGGTGCTCATGAATAGTTGTAGTGTTGGTGCTCAATAAAGGGGTTGGTGATCCTGCAAGTTGGTGCTTGCTAATATTTTAGTTTGAGTTGGTGCTCATTCATATAATTGAGATTGTTCTCTGTGGTTTTTCCCACATTGGGTTTCCATGTTAAATTTGGTGTATCTCTTTATCTTGTGTGGTGTTTATTATTTTAGTTCTAATGTATCTCTTGAATGTATGGTTAAGTGGAATTTGATTAAGGGAAATTTTATAAGATTTATGATATATTGATTCATCCCCCCTCTCATTATATCCTATGCTTAACATGAGTTTCCTTGTTTTCATTGAACATCATGCCAATGAAGTTGGCAAACATCATGAAGGAGATGGAAGCATCAATGCCAAGGGTCAAAGGGAAACATGTCTCATTAATTAATTCATTACATAAATTGAAAAGGTTTAAAAATTCCCCTTTGATCTAGTTATAAGTGTCTTTTTTAGGTGTAGATAGTGTTTGAGTTATTTTTTTGGTTTATATGTGTGTTCCATAAGTACTGATGAAGCACAAGTTTGTGTAGGCTTAGTTTCTTATCTTGTGTGTTGTTTATTGCTAGATTTATAATGTTTGGTGTGTTTTCAAGGCATATTATATGTCAATATAGTGTATAGGTGACTCCATGGCCTAATGGATATGATTAGGTAACTAGTCTTGGCATATCAAACATACCACCCCTTGAAAATCACTAAGAATGTTGACAATTTTGACCACAAGTCAAAATGAGTCAACCTCCTATAGTAAAAACCTTGATATAAGGGTATATTATTATGTAATAGGGTGTATCATAGTCATTTTGATGTAATTTAATATGGTATTATCCTTGGTCATGGTCATATTTAGTCATTTTAGAGAATTAAATACAAGTGGTATGGTTTTCCAAGCAAGATAAGTGTTATAAAATCCTCATAAATTTACCTCATGTCATTACCTATTATATTCCTTATAAATAAGGTCAGTACTCATAGAAAATTGTAGGTATTAACTGAAAATTAAGAAAATAAGTGTAAAAGAGGGAATTTCAAAGGTTGTATGACCTATGAGAGAGAGTGGAAGATGGGGGAAGATTTTAGGATGGATATTAAACTACCATAGAATAATTTTCATGATTTAAATGATTTGAAAGTGCCAAAAATGGGCTAATTTTTTTTTACTCTTCCATCACTCCATTAGGCACATGAAACTGGTCATGATGTTTTTCGATAGTATGGCCAGTAAGAGAAGTTTCAGGAAAAATTAATTTGGGGGTGATATTACAATTAGTCAACTTAATTTTCATATCAAGAGTTTAAGGATTGGTTACTTGTGCTTTATGAACCATCCTTAACAAGTTGACTGTACATTTTTATTTGTTGTTTCCCACACCTTATAGGTTTTATTGGTAATATGATTGCCATTGATGTCAAAACGGATGCTATTAGCATTATGGATGTTATTTATGTTTAGGAATGATTATGGTGACTTTAATATGTTAAATTAATCTTATCATATGTCAAGGATGATTGGAGTGCTTGTGTACATGAGTGGAATTCATTCGACTCTTCATATTGTTCATCTAGACATTTTGGGTCTATGATAGTAAAATTTGAATAGATAGTTTTCTAATGTCACCATTGACACATGTGGATGAATCTAGGGTATTTTTGTCATATGGTTATTATCAAATTAGTCCCTAGTTATTATGCACCATATTTGAAGTCAAGTGATGAAACATGGTAGAAGATATGGGGATGCAAATTTAGATACTTAGACAAAATTCACTAAGCTTATATACTTAACCAAATTTATAAAAGGGTTAAAATAGAGCCAAGTAAGCATGTTTATGAGGTCAAAATTTGAACACATAGAGGTGTCAAGATAAAATGATCATATGGGTTTATTAATTTTTATGCCTAGTTTCTATGTGCTGAATCTTATGTCACACAATATAACACAACAAAAGATATGCATGTGTAAAGTTGGGCTCCCAAGCATTTTGATAGTGTAGATGATGTCATATATTACACGTATCAAGGTTTATAGGGTAGATGAATTTATGGATAGAAACCCCTATGTGATAGGATATTATGTGCTAAATTTATATCATATGACTAAACACAAAAAAAGTTATGCAAGAACAAAGTCGGCCTTCCAGGAAATTCTAAGCATAGTTAGCTCTATGAAAAGAATTTGAGTGAGAAAATTAATGTCACTATATATAGAACATGTGAAGGATTTAGGAAGAGATGAACATATGGGTTTGTTTATTCTCATGCCTAGTTTATATGGTTCAAATTTTAGAAAAGGTGAATGAGTGAAGAAAATTATATAAAGGTGCAAAGTTAGCCTTCCAGGGAAATTGAGATGGTCCCCATAGTCAAATATACATAAGGTAAAGTTTGATATTGTTATAATATTGAATGATGAGCATGTGATAATGTAATGAATACATAATGGGGTGAGTGGAATCAATGGGATAAAGTGCTCAATGTTTAATGAGATAGAGGTAAGTTAAATACCAAGCTATTTTGATGAGATAGATAGAGCGTAAGTGTTCTAAAGTCTCAAAAAGTAGTGAGATTAGACCAAGTGTTTGATGTTTAATGATAGACAAAAGAAAATTTTGCAATATTTTGAAGATCTAATGGCACATAGGAGCTTGGATCAAAAATATCAACAGATGCATTTTAAAGTTGAAAAGTTAATGTTTGAAAGCATTCAAATATCAAATAGAGCATGTGAGCCTATTAGAACTTGATCCAATGGATGCATTTTAAATTTGAACTAATTAAATGAGGATCATTAGATCATGGTACCGAACTTAATATCAATGGTTGATATTTAAATATATTTCCATTCCAATGGTCAAGTGATGGAACAAGCAGGAACATAAAGTTAAGCCATAAATTATGATACAAACAAAAAAATTAATTATGGCAATCGATTTAATTTATGTAATAATGCATGTGCATCAAAATTAAAGTTGAGTATATGCTAAAAATAGTAATGAGACCAAAAATCATGATGGTGGAGTATGAGTTCAAGATTTAGGAAACTTGTTGTTTAAGAAATATAAACTGAGTCTAGAACTGGCATGATGTGTTAGTAAAAAAGTGAGAACATAAAGAAGATATGAAACCCTAGATCAAATGCTTATATATATGTCATCTAGGATATAAGAAAAGATACTAGGGATGTTACTATTATTTTAAGCAAAGTCAAATTGAGAGAGAGGTAGAAAGTAAGAGAGTGATGAAGTGTGTCAGATAGAGATTTAAAGAGACACATAAGTAGAGAGGCAGAGCGAAAGAATAGAGAGAGATAACATGCAAAGTATGAGTAGTTATAGACCAGACCTATAACACAAAATTGAGATTGGATTATTTTATGAATCTATATTTTAAGTTAGATTTGTATATCCATATATATATATATGATTAGTGGGTGCCATTAGATATGTTGAGTTGGTGCTCAATTAGGGAATGGGTGCTTTCTTAGAGTTGGTGCTTTTAAATCAGAGAGTGGATGATTCCTTAGAGTTGGTGCTCTTAAATCAAGGATTTGGTATTTATTTAGAGTTTTTGCTCTTAAACTAAGGGATTGGTGTCTCCTTAAGTTTGGTGCCACTAAATGGGTAATTAGTGAGGTTTTGATTGTAAGGCTAGATTATAATAGTAGATTCTACTAGCTATTCTCATCATGGTTTTTCCCATTTTGGGTTTTCCACATATACATATGGTGTTATGTGTTTTATTATGTGTGATCTTTGAATAAATGTTATAATTTGCATATCCTTTCTATTTTTCTTATAAAAGGGATTAAAATTACTAATTTAGTCAATCTACTGATTCACCCCCTTCTCAGTAGATAGTTATGTTCCAATAATTAGTATCAGAGCCCTAGTTCCTTAGAATAAAATTAATCAAATTAGGTAGATCTTGGATGGTGAACACAAATGGCTAGTCAAGAAGGCTCTTTATCAAACATGGAACCTCTCTTTGATGG
Organism: Torreya grandis; assembly: GCA_037957365.1. Classification (NCBI taxonomy): domain Eukaryota; kingdom Viridiplantae; phylum Streptophyta; class Pinopsida; order Cupressales; family Taxaceae; genus Torreya; species Torreya grandis. The sequence goes on from JARHVA010000314.1 coordinate 1,578,391, forward strand.
ATCAAACTATGCATTTTAGACCATTATAATGGAAATATATCTATCTTCATTAGGGTTTGATGTATGGATGTCTATTTCAAATGGATATATATATATATCCTAGTATAAATCCTATTGATCAAGCTGCCAAGAAGGCATATGAGAGCAATGCCAAGGCTAAGAATGCTATTCTATATGGATTGTTTAAATTAGAGTTTGTCAAAGTGATGCATTATCAAAACACACAAGACATCTAGAATAAATTGAAGAGAATATATGAAGGTGATGATAAGGTAAATAAAACCAAGATACAAACATATATAGGTATGTTTTAAATTATTAAAATGAATGAAGAAGAGAAAATTGTAGACTACCTTCTCAGAGCATATGAAATAGTCAATGCAATCATAGGCCTTGGAGAAGAGATGAAAGAATCAGTCATTTTCTAAAAGGTCCTAGATCTCTACCATCAAGGTATGAATCTAAAATATTTATAATAAAATAAGCAAAATATATAGATAAACTCACTATTGATGAGTTTCTTGTAACCTTAACTACGTATGAGATGAGAATGGGAGACGCAGATACCTCCAAAAGAGAGGCTACATTCAAAGCATCCAAGAAAGTAAAAGTAGAATAATCTACATCTAGATCTGAGGAGACTGACGAATAAGAATCTAAATTTGTTAGAAGATTAAAAAGAGGTTCTAGAAAGTACAAAGGTAAGTTATCCTTTAAATTATTTAACTATGATAAGGTAGGACATTTGGATTATAAATGCCTTTATGATAAAAAGGATAAATCTGAGCAAGAATAGGATGGTAAAAATATGAAGCCCCATTATTCAAAGAAGAATAAATTCTTTAAAAAAAGTGGGGATCATATATAAGAGAATACAATGATTCATTAGATGAGTTTGATAGCTCAGATGATGATCATGATTGTGCCTTTATAGTTAAGGGAAATGAATCCCTATTCATGGCATTAGGATCAGCTTCTATGGATCAAGAAGATGTTGAAAACTCACATGAATAAGAGGAAGGATAAGTGGACCTAGAGTGTGAATTCATCTATGCTCTAGATGAGATTGACAAACTGGGAAAAGAGAACTCAAAGCAGAAGAAACTTGGACAAAAAGAAATTGAAAAACTATCTAAAAGTCTTGAAAGATTTGATCAGATGATAGTGAGCCTAAAGACAAAAGTTGAAGAGGCTAAAATAATAAAATATTTTGTCAAAATTAAACTATAATCTAAATCTGATGAATTCTTGAAGTTAGAAGAAAAAATAGTGGCATTGAGAAATGAACTTGATAAATGTAAAGAACAAATAGACAAAGGTCTAAATTTGAAAGGAGGTTTAGTAATTATTGATGAATTGATCAACTCTAAAAATACATCAAAATAAGGATCTAGTCTTGGTTATGAAAAGGTGAAAATTCCCATAACAAGTACATTTAGAAATTTATATGACAACTTTAAAGAAGGAGGATCGGGAGAAAAGAAACATAAAGCTTATAAGGATACAAGGATAGATACAAGCAATGTTGATGTGAATAAAGCTAAAGGAGAAAATAATCTTGAAGAAAGGAAGATGTAGAAGATAAAGGTAATTGATGTAGTTAGATACACAAAAGTGAGAGACATAAAGAATATAGAGTTTACAAGAGATCTTCATACTGCATAAAGAAATGCTATGATCAGGTATTCCTTATCTTTCTAAAGTTATTGTTATACCTGTAATCAGTTTGGTCATAGGTCTATTGATTATAGAGTTGTACTTAAAAGGATAATAAATTTTGTAAGTATAAATTCAATAAGAAATGCTATGATTAGGTATTCCTTATCTTTTTAAAGTTATTGTTATACCTATAATCAGTTTGGTCATAGGGCTATTGATTATAGAGTTGTACTTAAAAGGAGAATAAATTTTGTAAGTAGAAATTCATTTTCACCCATGTTAGATATAAATATAATATTCTATAATTTCAATAATTTTGGTCACATAGCTAAATAATGTAGAACAAACTTTGTAAGACCAAAAACACAAAGTAAAAAGAAAGGCATGCCTCCTAGTGTGAACAAAGGTTCACAAGTCTTTGAAAACTGAAAACATAGGACATATAAGAAACATAATAATGTATGAAAAGTTAAAGATCAAGCTATGATGGATAATGTTATAAAGGTTTGAGAATCTCAAGTTCTCTCAATGTCTGCTCATGTTGAGAATGAAAATACTAAGCTCAGAGTGATGTCCAAGGTACTAGATGATGATATTTCTAAAGTGTGTATAGATTCAAGTGAACATCTTGTTATTGTTGAACAAGTTTCATGCATAGAACATCAGTTTTTTGTGCCTAGTGATGGTATTCTAAATTTTAAGGAAAATTCATCAGTTGAAAAGGTATGTCATTAATCTATGCTGTCTCCATGTATTGTTAATATAATCATAGAAGAAAAGGATAAAATTGTATTGGATGAGCATGTTACTTATATTAAGCCTAAGAATAAGAAGAATAAATATAAGTACAAGATGAACAAGGAGGAGAAAGAAAATATGAGTATTTATGGGTAACTCCTAGTTTCACAATGTTCTAAAAAATTGTGAAGTAGGGTGTCTCTATCTATGGTTCTTAGGAGACTCCATTCAATAGAGAAGCAAGTGATGTTGTGGTAATATTTATAAGATTCTAAAAGGCAAGAACTAAGTGCCCCCAATTAGAGTTGGTATGTCAAGATGAGAAAAGTGTTGTGTATGCAATTTTTGCAGGGACAAAATGAGTGTTTCCATGTGACATAATGATGCATCTCATATATATGGTCTATAGGTTTAGATGAAGAGACATGAGATAAAAAATGATCTATTTTAGATCTTGGACATTATAGGGTTTCATTTAAACCCTAAGGGTTAAATCCATGGTATAAGAAGCCAATGTTCCCAAAGGTGTGGAAGCTCAAATCTTGGTGCAGAAGAGTGTGATGGTTATCTCCTAGTATGCAAGAAGTTTTAGAGGTTGGCATAAGGGTTTCAATACAAAAAACCCTTGACATTATGTATCTTGGGTTGTGTAATGAGTTATGTGACCAAACTTGGAGAAAATGTGTAAAGTGATGATATATAAGTGTTAAATGATGTTATTGTTTGACATAAGTAGTCCCTTTATGCAAAGGTATGTGAATTTAAAATTATGTATCCTTGTTTGAAATGTATCTATTTGAATTAACCTAGGACAGGTTATAGGGTATGATAATTTCTTGTATAAAATAGATATTCTTGAAGGGCCAAGCTTGGGAATATGGAATATGGATTTAGGGAGAGCTAACTCAGATAGCATGAATGGCTTGAGGATCTATGCATGATGTGAATGGGAAAATATGTGAGATGATTCAATCATGTTGAAGATTCTCAAATGATGCAATGAGATAGAAATTAAGAGTGATAGTCCCTACATCACATCACTAGGTCTTAGTGATAGGACACACGTCCATGGGGAGGCTCATAGAAGCTTTGTTAATCCATAAAAGAAGAGAAAAGGCAACTCAGGTATGCATACTTTTGAAAATTTATAATGAGTTGATGGTTTCAGATTCCTAGACAAACTCCTTTATCTGATAAAAGGGGAGAAAAATTTGGACAAATAGTGAGAAATAGTCCCTTTTCCATTGATGTCAAAGGGAGAGAAAAAAAATTCTCTCTCAAAAAGTTTGGAGAAAAAGTGCAAATGCTAAATACGGTCAGAGCATGTGTCCAAGTTATGTTTTGGGAAATTATCCATTGCCTAAGGGGAAAAAGTTTGGTATGAACAAATTCAGTTCACACTCACCAAAAGCCAATGCAAGCAATGATAGGGAAGGATTGAAGTATTAAAATATTAGAGTATTTAGTTTTCCATCAATGATAAAGGGGAAGATTATTAGTAATATGATTGTCATTGATGTCAAAAGGGATATTATTGGCATTATGGATGTCATTGATGTTAAGGGATGAGTATGGTGACTTTAGGATATACAAGGAATCATATAAGAGGTTAAGGATGATTAGAGTGCTTGTGTACATGAGTGGAATTATCTGGTTCTTCATATTGTTCATCTAGACCTTTTGGGTTTATGATAGGAAAATTTGAATAGGTAG
>JARHVA010000314.1:1587500-1682500 GCA_037957365.1 Torreya grandis
ATTATACATGAAATTAATTTTGTAAGGATATAATAAATATTAGGAATTATATTTAAGTCATAAATCATGCAAGTAACCCCAAGGTGCCACCTCTCTAAAGCAAAGACACGGTTAGCTGTGATAATAAGCAAATAGTGGCTTAGTTGACAACCATTCTAAGTTTTGGAATGGAGTTACATAGAATGGGTGAATCAAGTAACTATTGGATATAATTTAGGGTTTAATAAATACCATATATCAATTAAATATATTTCAAAAGTGTAGCTTATACCCATAGATAGGGGAAGCATAATAAATAGGGTTGGCTTACCAATCAGGTCTGATTGAATGAGGATTCTTTCAAAGTGAAAGCATGGGTAATGTGAGTTGTGAAAATTATTAATTATCTCAAAAATGTGGAATTTATATCTCTTAAGGTTCTTAGATAAATATTAGAGAAATAAACCCTCTCAAAATGGTAACACATAGTCATTTTTTGATTGTCATATACACACTCTATCTTTTACACATTCAATCTTAGATTTTGAGGCATTTGAGAGGTCAAATCACCAAAGAAAGGGATAAAAAATTTTACATAAAATTTTCATGAGTTTTATAATCCCATAAAATGAATATTGTGTCTATGGGAATAGGGTAATTACCCTTTATTCTGTCTCAAATATAGGATACTTCCTTGAGGTCAAAATTGGTAGGTTTTAGAGGATTAGGATAGAAGGGGAGGACCAGAAGAAAAATATATATTTAATAAGGTTATATAGGTTTAAATAAACATAAAAAAAACTAATAACCTTAAAATTAATGGTTAAATTGGATAAGGCATCCCATATCATCAAATTTGTAGATAGGCATACTAGATATAGCTAGGCCTAGAGGCCAAATGAAGGGTCAAAACCATTTTTACCATGAGATGAGATTCCAAACTTGTTGAATAATGTTTTTGGGAACATTATGGATGTGTTAAATCTTTTTTAATGAAAATAAGATAAATGGATGGCCTAGAATACAAGGGTCTCAGCCAGGCTCATTAAATAAGGACTAGGCCTAGTGTCCAAATGAAGAGTTAGTCACACTCCTAGCATTATATATGAATTAAAACCTATTATAAAATGTTAATAAGGTAATTAAATATTTTTTTAATCTCATAAATTTATTCTAAATAAAAATAACTCCTTTTTTGAGCTCAAAACTCTCTCAAGCCTACAAGAAATGGAAGGAAGAGCTCGATAAGCTAGTTTTGGTTGCATATAAATTTTTGGAGGTTGTGCATGGGGATATAAGGAGTTAGTAAAAGTTTATAAATGTCTTTAAATATGTTTTATTTATTTTTTTGGCATATTCAATGATCCATATTTATGAACTAATCTTAAGAGGGTAAAACAAGCCTAAACCCTCCAAAATCCTTACTAGTGACCTGTTTAGAGAAATGGAGTTGGATATCTACTTTAATGGACCATTTAGAATAGGATGATTATTATGAATTATATAATAATAACTAAATATACTCCCCATTAGTATTAGTTTTATGTAATTGTAAGGATGGAGTGAAAAATAGGATTTTCTTGATAATTTTATGCATTGTGTAGGTTGTAGGAGGTTTCAAGAGATGAAAAAAACTTTAGGGGAAATATTGAGACTTTTTATAAATCCAATTTTTCATTTAATTCCTAAAAAAAAATCCTTATCTCCTCAATTAAGTGCTTCATCTCAGCTAGTCAAAACTAGCATAGTGACCAAGCTAGTGAGAAGAGTGGAAAACTTAAAGTGAGGTGATTTTAAGGTGTCCTTGATGATTATAATTACATATAGGGTATTTATAGATGTAATAAACTCCATAACACATATTTTAATGGAAAAATGATGTATTTTTGGAGTCAAAGTGTGTAGGGTGCATGAAGGAAGATTTTTTTGGACTGTAAATGATGATGCCTCATTCCTAGATGATTTTAGATGACCATGCCTACAACCAATGTATGGAGATGAATGTTTGAAAAACTTCCACTACATTCCAATAATAAAATTGTCCATAATCAGTTTTAGGATGTAAAAATAGGTCCAAATCATGAAGGAAATGGTTTGAGCCACAATGAGGAGTTTCATGCCACTTTTCATGTGTTTTATGACTTGGATGGACACTTGTGCTTCCTAACCTTGTATGGTTAGTCCCAAATCCTATTATAATGAATAATTAAATAAATTTATTATATTTACAAGTGTCCTTGTGACCATTTGACTTATTTCTTCTCCTCTCTCTCTCAAGTTCTTTAAGAACTATCCATTTTGGCCATTATAGCTTATGTTCCACCTGAGTATGGTGAAGCCCTACTCATTTACATACCATTTGATAAATAAGACTAATTATTTTTTACCTCTTCATGAATATTCATAATGTGTTCTACTTGAATGTTAGATCTTGTTTAGTTAAGACTATGAATTCCTTAACATATTGTCTCATTCTTTCATCTTATTTGTAGTTGGAAAGCTTCTTCTTGTAGGGAATATGAAGTGTTATAGGAAATTTAGAGGATTTATTTAGTTATTCTATTTATTAGTGTCATTCAAGGCCTTTTTTCTAGTCCTCCTAGATTTGCACATTCATCCAGAATCTCATAATGTAACATTGATGTGAGAAGATGTAGATTAAAGGAGTGTATGTTTGGTTAGTCCTTTGTTCTCATGTGTAACATTATGCTGGTTGGAAGTCATCATATTATTTGGTGTATCACCTCCCTTAGAATAGTTTTCTTTTAGTTATATCTCTCCCTTACCCCCAAAGTTTAAGGGTATTTTCAATCCAAAGTGGTACATCAAGGGAGATAGCCCTACCTCGATATTCACCTCATCATTAGACTACCCACAAGTATATACGTGTTTCCATTGTGTAATTTGGATTAGGAGAGCTTATATATCTCCTCAAAGGGCGAAAATCCAAGTGATAATAGCTAGATCAGAATGGTAGATTCTAGTAGTTATTCTCATCATGGTTTTTCCCATATTGGGTTTTTCATGTATACATATGGTGTTATGTGTTTTTGTGTGTGTGATATATGCATATTTGTTTTAATTTTCACATAATTTCTATTTTTATTTTAAAAGGTATTAAAAGACTATTTAGTCAATCTATAGATTCACCCCCCCTTGGTAGATAATTGTGTTTCAATAGGTTTTGCTCTTATTTGGACAGGTCTATATAATCTAGTTATTTATATTAATTCCATAGGATGTTATATTCCTCATCTCATGTTTATGATATTTATTTGCATGTTTGGATATGTTTTCATTAGCCAAATGGTTAAGGTTTATAGGATGATGTTTTTAGTGAAGGTGTAGTCAATTTTCACAAATTCTAGAAGGTTTATTTCTCTGAAATGGCCTCAAAGAAATGTGTGGTGTTTTTTTTCATGGATATTATATATTATTTCCTCCTATCCTTCTAATATTACTCTCCAAGATCAACATTTATGGATTTATAGTCAAAGTGTAAGACACAATCAACTCTTTATCCACTTTCACTTGTAATCATACCATGTGAAACTTTAAGCATGGTCATATAAATGTTATGAAGTTTCAAATGGGTGGTGAATACATTATTAAATAATAATCCAATGATTAAAATTCTCTAAATGACATACCTCAAGCTGTGATAACAATTGCAAGATAGATGCATAGTCTTACACCATGTATGTTCATTTACAAGTTTCCATGGAAGGCAAAGAATGTTGTAAAGGACATTTGAAATGGTTTAAACTATTTCATGGTTATAATTTTTATTTGTATCATCTTAAGATGGTCTAAGACTTGTTGAATTATAACACATCATGTATTTATTTATGTCTTACCTTGATTTCAAGGTCTGTAACATGAAAGTGCACCTATAAGTGCCTCAAAATAAATATATCACATTTAAATGGGTGTTGAAAAATTGTTTTAAGGATGTTAATTTTGTGAGAATTAATTTAAACACCTTTGATAAGGTTGTAAACTAATTTCAAGTCCATACACCATACAGACTGGTTATCTCAACCTCACTACCTATATATTATAACTGAATCAACACCTATAGGAGGCTAAGGACATTGGTATGGGAGAATTAAAGCTTGTTTCAAAGTCTTTCAGGTTTTAATAATTTATTTGAGAAACTTGGGAAGGTATAGGACTGATTGGAGGAACCACACATCATGTACATTGATCATTTCATAGTCACTACCCTACAACCTGTAAATGACAACCTACAAGTGGTTTACATAAAGGTTTGAAGGTGTGATGTGAAGATGATTAAATATGTTTTGAGACTTTCATGAGGTTTGATGAGTTGAAAATACCTTAAAAATCATGTTTAAATCAATGGATTAGTAGACAGGTCCTTGAAAGTCATGTTCAAGTTCATAGACTCATTTTAGGAACAAAATCCCTTAAAGTCCTAAAAAAATATCCCTATGCCCTTTTAAACATACCATATGATACCCAAGCATGATGCCTAGATGAGTATTGTTGTACCCATGTTTTATCCATCACATAGGAGTATAACTCTACAAACTAAAGATGGTGTTTGAATAAAGGAAGGTAGTGTTTGAAGGTGTCCAATATACACAATTATTCACTACTTTCTTTTAGTGAATTCTATAGGTGTTGAGCCTCAACTAACCTTCACACCTAAAGTTATAGTAAGGGAGCACATATTCATGTTTAATTGGTATTGATTAAATTTATATATCATGAATATCATCAATAATGAGTTGAAATGCAAAAATTTTAACTGACCACCACCTATAGGTGCTTTGCCTTCAAAAGCTCACCTACATCTGACTGTAGGTGCTTGTTTGTAGGTTTATAGGTGAACCTGGTAGAAACATGATAGTGAAAACAATTTAAAACTTCAAAAATTCTCCAAAATATTTAAAAAGGTCCCTAAGGTGTGAGGTGTTGGTTCTAAGGGTTGACATGTCAAATACAAGACCCCTGCCTACTCAAAAATAGTCAACTATAGTTGACTGTAAGTGATAGTGAACAAGAATATGGTATTTTTGAAGATATTATAACATGGTATGACTTAGAGAGATAAAAATAGATGAAAAAACCACTTTGGTAATTTTCATGAGATATTGTGACAATGATCCAAGTTTTAAACATGCAAGTATCACCTATAAGAAGGAGAAACATAGTCATAGCCATATGACCTACAATCTAGACCAGTCAAAGTAGGAGGTGAAAAATGCAAAGTTTGAGGAGATTCTAATCATATATGTGTTTTAAAGAGATTAAAAATTATAAATATCATCCAATTTCACCATCATAACATCAAAATAGGTTATGAAAGAGAGTTTCAATAGGGCTTCACATAGTCCATGAGTAAACCCTACACATAGTGAGCTTATCCAAGGTTCTGTCTTAGGTTTTAAAGGAGTTAAGGGAGATATTGAGATGATATATCCATACAAGTTTTTGAATATGGTCCTTAAAAATTTTATAATCCCCTCATGCATTATGTTTTTTTAGGGTACTAATAGAGATGCCCTTTGTTCTATCTCAGATAGAGGGCACTCCCTAAATGTGAAGCACTGCAGGCTCAATATGAAGAGATATAAGGGTGAGTTAAAAGTTTATTTAAACCTCTCAAGAAATTTGGAGGGATATATCAAACATGAAACAAAATTAAAATCCATAAATATATTCTTTAAACCCCAACAAGGTGGTTCAAATGATCAAGGATGTAGGTAGACCTACTTGGTCTAATTAAGATCTAAAGCCCTAGAGTGGTATGTTTCCAGTTATACCCTTAGCTGATCATTATAACACATTTATATATGTTCATATAGGTTTATAATATGTGTTTGAGATATTTAAATGTATAGAAAACCATATGAAATCCATTTCTTGGCTCAGACTAATTTAGGATATATAGAATAAATGAGAAGAGCATGAGTGGGAAAATTTGAAAGCTCATACCTAAATTAATACTTGTCATGGGAGATCAAGTATATTGGAAAAGTTGAAGAGGGTCCTAAGAAATAATTTTGTGGGATTAGTTCATGAGTTCAATGTCACAAATCTATAAACAATCCTTAAGGGTAGAAACAACTCTAAACCCTCAAAAACCCTTGATAAGGACATTATTGGGAAAATTAGGAAGGAAATGAATCTATAAATATTGGAATTATAATTAAACTGATTGGATCTTGTATAGGACTGACCAAGGCTACTTCTCATCAACTTGAGTTCCACCCTAGTTATATAGGTAGGGTAGAAAAAGGACTTTTCTTGAAATTTTTTTGTGTTTCATAGGTTCTAGGGAGAGTAAAAGGATGTAAGTCATTTTATAAGAATTATTTGTACTTGATATAGCCCCTAAAATACATTTATTACATAAAAATATATCCTAAGTTATTACACAAGTGTTCCCACTTCAACTAGTCAAAACTGCCATAATGAACAATCTAATGAGAGTGAAAAATTCAATTGGGAGGATTTTTAAGGATTTATTGAGGAAGATAAGGCCATAAAGGGTCTCAATAGGTGTCATTCACTCTTATATATTTATAATATTTGAAAACTTAAGGAAACCTTGGTGCCAAGAGTGCAAGGTGAGTGAAGGAGGACTTATTTGAACTAAAGTCAGTGATGACTCATATGTAGAATAATCTTGATGATTAGGGATGTATAAAATGAATTTTGTAGCATGTATATAGCCCATAACCAATATTTAAATCATAAAATCTATCCATATTTAGTTTTGGGATGTTCCAAAATATCCAAATGATGAAGGTAGTTTTCTGAGCAAGTAAAAGGAGTATGACACCACATTTTAGGAGTTTCATGACTTTAAGGGAAATTTGTCCTATGATACCTTGAATGGTATATTTACTAATTAATTATCCTACATGTTTAACTCCTCCTATCAGCTTGAAAGGTTTTTTTATGACTCTTAAACTTCTCTCTTCTCACTTCTCTTTCAAGTTCTATAAGTAGAATCCATTATAGATATTGTAAGCTAATACCACATCATTTATGGTAAAGACCTATTGGTTTTGACATTATACTTTGATTTTTAACAATAAATTTAATGTGGTTTGAGTTCATATCTCATCTTTTTTAAGTGTGTGAATAGATTTATAGTGAATAGTTAGGAGATATATATCTATCCTTGCTTTCTCTCAATCCTTCCATGTTTAGTACAAGTGATTCTAGTATGGCAAGTCATATGAAGTGTGTTTAAGTGTATGGGTATGTTTTTAAAGTTTATAATGAACCTTAGTATTTTTAAATGATCTATCATTTCACTTACCTTAGATATTCTTTATGCATGTCACCTTCATACTGAAACACTAATGCTAGTACATTCTAGGGCTTTTAGACTAGTGTTTTAGGCCTTACCTCTTTGTGAAAAAATTATGATAGTCTTGTGGAAAACCTTATGGTGTATCACCCCCATAGATTAGTTTAATTTCATGAAAACTTATATCCTTTTTCCCATAAACAATCAACTAGTTTAGGTGATAAGTAATTCAATACATATTCATGGAGATAACCCTTAAACCTAGAGGTCTACTTCCACTATAGGTATAACCACATACCTATAAGTATTCCCATGTTTCCAAAATATGAAGGAGGATTGAACACCCTCCTCAAGGGTTTAAGATTTTTTGACAAAAATTATCAATAATGTCAATTAAATGTTATATTATTGGAGGAGTACCTCCAATGGTGATGGAAAAATAATGAAAAATATAAAAAGAAAGACAAGATTTTTGAAAAAAATCCCTAGTAGAGTCACTAAATTTATTGATGGTAAAAATGGTCACATAAATGAATCAACCCTTTCACCTATCATAAATGTTAAGATGGAATCATACCAATCTAATGGTAGGAATCTAATAGGTCACAAATGATCTTATAGATGTGCAAGGTTTTTTAAAAAAAATCTAGGAAATAACAGGTAAGTTAAATAATGAATAATACTCCATTATATTTCAAAAAATCTAATATCTTAGATTATTATTATATAAAATAACCTAATCGACAAACAAAGTCTATGAATAAGACAACGTTTTGAAATAAATATATTTGATCCTTTGTATGTCTATTTTATCAATTAGCTTTTGATATTTCCACAATTTTCAAAATAAATCCAAAGAGAAGGAAAAAAAATGAACCAAAAGATAAAAAAAAACAATTGAAAATGAAAACCAAACCATGAAATTAAAATTAAGACTAACATATTTAATTGATACAATCTATGAAAATAAACCATTCTAAATTACAAACAACTGACTAGAATTAATCTACAAATAAGAACCAACTAAACAAAGAACTTTGATATAAAATAATATTAAATAAGTAAACTAATCTATCAAATAACACACATAAATAAGTATTAATCTAATACTAATTAAATATAATAAATAAATCAAACTAATAAATTAAAATAGAATACTTGATTCTTAACAAGTGAAGATCAAATAAAAACATTAAATTAACAAACTTAAAAAGAAATAAATAAATAAAAATATAAACCTGAAATGTAAACAAATTAAATTAGAAAAACATAATTTTGAAAAGTAAATGAATCAATAAATTAACATATAAATAAATCAAAAACTCAAATTAATAGTATTGACTAATTAAATCAAAGAGAAAATTAGATAAAATAAGAAATTTAAGACCAATGAAAAGAAAAGAAAACTAAAAATAAACAAGATTAAAATGAAATATAATAGATTGAGAGTCTTAGAAAGAGTCATCTTAATAGAAATAGAATAAGATTTTATTCAGAAAAAATTATAAGATATCTTTGAAATGACAATATAATAGTTTTAATAGATCAATAAAATGTCACACATGGTGATGTAATCATTATTATTCATGATAAGTAATTCAAATTCTACATATATGATTACATATTTGCATTCATCGCAAGATATTAGACTTAATAAGATTCAGATAACCGATATATAAACTAAATAGGAAACCTATATATACCTATTTTGATTAAGTATATGACTTAATTGTCAAAAGATATATAATTGGTCTATCTACAAAAGTTGTACTATCTTAGAGTTATTACACAAAAAAGAAAATGATGGAAAAATTTGAAGAAACTCAAATTATTTACAATACCTATGTGATGCTTCTCCACTTGTGTTATAATTTTGATATTCTTTTAAACAATCTCCTCAACATATGGTTAAGAAAATAAGTTATAACTTGTTGGCAATTTGATTGTTGTTGATGTCAAAAGGGACATTATGAACATGCCATTGATGTTCAAGATTGTATATGGTGATTAGAGGATATGAAAGGATCCTAAAAAAGGATAAAAATAATTGGATTGTTTATGTGCATGATTGAATTCATTCAGTTAATTGATCATCTAGACATTTTGAGTCTATGATAAAAAAGATGAGAAGGCATTTGATTGACATCACCATTGCTATGTGTGAATGAGTATGGGGGATCTGGTCAAATGGATGTGATCACATTAGTCCTTAGTAGTTATGCACTAGATTTGAAGATATGCAATGAAGTTTAATTGAAGATATGGTCATACAAATTTGGCTACTTAGAAAAAATCCACCAAGTTTTTATACTTAACCAAATTTGCAAAAAGGGATAAATAGAGACAAGTAAACATATTGATGAGGTTAGTGTTTACACAAATGGAGGTGTTAGGATAAAATGATCACATGGGTTTATTCATTTTTGTGCCTAGTTTATATGCATGAAATATTAGGTTACATGACATAGTGTGATAAAAGATATGATTGAGCAAATTCAGGCTCCAAGCCATTTTGACAGTGTTTTCCAACACTTGGTCAAAATTATAGATTGAAAGACATAGACAAATAGGCATTTTCATGATGTCATATCTTGCACGTATGAAGACTTTAGGAGAAATTAGATATATGGATGGAATAATCTATGTAAGAGGATCATGTTCACTAATTTTTAGGTCATCTGACTTAGTACAACAAGAGTTATGTAAGTGCAAAATTAGTCTTCCAGGCATATTGAAATGGTCTCCATACTTAGTCAAAACCTGTACATAGTCTTGCAAAGTTGTCATGATTTTACAAAGATCATTTATGGGAATTTTCAAAGGAAATAGATAGAAGATCTATTATGGTTTTTTCATGAGCATCTTAAATATATGGACTACAGGTTCAATTGAGAAGGAATGAGCTCAAAATTAAATTATCTTTGCTCTCTGACTAGATGGGGTTTCTCAGTAAAACCCTAAGGGTTTAAGTCATGGAGTCAACAAGAAATTTTTATTTTTATGGTGATTGGCTATATCCTAGACTTGATAGCTTAAGTTATAACATAAGCCTTTATCATCATTGCAAAATTTTCCCCTCGACCTATCAATTATTAGCTCGAGGAGTGATCAAAAGACTTAATATATCCTAAGTCTTTGACTTTCTATTATGTCCCAACTTGACCAATAAACTATGATTCATCATACGTAGATGATCTAATAGAGCATAGAAAATTTAAAGTGTCAAAAGCTCCTCTAAGTAATGTGCTAGTGACAATTGTCACATTCATGAAGCTTGTTATACAAAGACCCAATGAGCATAAGCTTATCAAAGTTAAAGTTCAAGCTAGTTAGAAGATTAATGGTTCAAGCTGCATTGGACATTATAGATCTAATGAAGTGTGATGAAGTCAAATTGTCAAAGCTCCCTCTGACTGAATGCACTAATTCCAAGTTTCATAAGCACATGAGTATGTTAGAAAGAGGACCAATGAGAGTGATCCTGTCAAAGATAAATATCAATCTTATCAGAAGATATTATGGTGAATGGGTGATAATGTAAAGGAGATAATAGACTCAAATTCTATAAAGAGATCAACATTTAACAACTAGATAAAAGTGAAGATCATGCATATTTGAAGATCTAATGACAAGTGAAAGCTTAGATGAGAAAGATCAATAGAGTGAGTGGACTCAAATGGAATAAAGTGATCAATGTTTATCAATATAATGGTGAATTATAAACCAAACATGTTTGAGAAGATCGATGGAGTGAAAGTGACCAAAGATGTAGGAAGCAATGAGATGAGGTCAAAGTGTCAAAGTTTAATGACCAAGTCAAGGTAAAGTTTGTGTAAGTTAAAAGATATAAAAACATGTAGGAAATAAGATGTGGAGATCCATGAACACATTTTAAAGAGTGAAACATTAAATTTTAGTAGCGTATAGAAATCCAACAGATCAAGAGAGCTTGGAAATGTTGCGAAGAAAGATATCAAAGTCTAGTATTTAAAGTGTTTAAATTCCAATGCTCAAGAGGAGAAACATGCATGAACTTGCATATAAATTCTATATCTTGACAAATATAATAATATTTATCAATCCAACTGATCATATCTACATTAAATAGACTATGCATTAAAACTTGAGTCTAACAGATGTTATAGATAGTAAAGAGACCTGTAATTATGGAGTGATGCATGGAATCGAGACGTGCGAGCTAATAGTTCAATTCTTAATGAACTAAAGTCCTTAATTGATGTGATGTGTTACAATTTGAGTGTGAGCACATAGAATATATGGAACCCTAGATAATTTTTTATATATATATGATATTTGGGACAAAAGAAACAAGGTTAGAGCCATTGGAATTGTGTCAAATAAAAATATATAGACACAGAGGTAGAAGTGTAGAGAAGATGACTTGCTATTGAAGAGTTTCAAACACACACACACACACACACACACACACACACACACACACACACACACACACACACACACACACACACACACACACACACACACACACACACACACACACACACACACACACACACACACACACACAAACACACACACACACACATAGAGATAGAGTGATAGAGAGATATGAAGTGTTTCAAATAGATACATATAAAGACATAAAGAGAGAGGGGAAGAGAGGACGAAAGGCACACAAAAATAATGTGTAAATAATAAGTAGTTATAGATTAGACTTGTAATAGAGAGAATAGAGTTGGATTTATTTATGAATATATTTTGTATATTATAATAATAGATCCATAGATCTAATTGGTTGGTTCCATCATATAAGCTAATTTGGTACTCAATTAGGGTATTGGTGTCTTATTAGGGTTAGTACCCTTAAACATTCTAACCAGTGAGGTTAAGCTAAGTTAGTGCTTAGTTAAGGAGTTGGTTCTTCCTTAGAGTTGGTGATCTTAAAATAGGGGTTGGTGTCTCCTTAGGATTTGTTCCCTTAACTATGTAACTAATGAGGTTTTTCTAGTGAGGCTTTGACTGTGAGGCTGTATTAGAATAGTGGATTCTAGAAGCTATTCAAAATGGTGTTACCCTTTAGATTTTCCATATATAAATCTGGTGTCATTTGAATTTGTGTGTGTATGTGATCTCTAAATTTATATTTTAATCTACATATGATTTTTAATTTTTTTAAAAGGATTAAAGGATTTATTTTAGCTGATATACTGATTCACCCCCTCTTAGTATCTATCTATGTTCCAATAATTGGTATAAGAGCCTTGGGTTCTTTGAAAGAAGCTTAATTATCTCAAGTAGATCTTGGAATAGTAAACACAATGGTTAGTCAAGAAGGGTCTTTATAAAATAGAGAACCTCTTTTTTATGGATATAAATATGCATTCTAGAGCATAAGAATGGAAGCATACTTATATTAATTAGGGTTTGATGTATGGATTTATATAGTAAATGGATATACAACCCTTACTAAAAATAATAATAATTAGGCTTCAAATAAGTCATATGAGGGAAATGCTAAGGCAAAGAATGCTATTCTTTATGAATTATCCAAATCAAATTTTATCAAAGTGATGCATTGTCAAAATGCACAAGAAATTTGGATTAAGCTAAAGAAAATCTATAAAGGTGATGACAAGATAAAGTAGGCCAAGCTGAAAACATATAGAGGAATGTTTGAGAGTCTTAAAATAAATGAAAAAGATAACATTGTAGACTACCTTCTCAAGGTAGATGAAATAGTCAATATAATTAGAGGCCTTAGAGAAGAAATTAAAGAATTAATCATTATAAAAAATGTCCTAAGATCTTTGCCCTCAAGGTATGATTCTAAAATCTCTGTAATAGAGGAAGCAAGAGATATAGATAAGCTCACTATAGATGAGTTGCATGGAACCTTCACTACTTATGAAATGAGAATGGGAGAAGCAGGTAATCCTAAGAGAGAAGCTACATTCAAAGCATCCAATAAAGCAAAAGTAGAAGCATCTACATCTGAATCTATGCAAAATGATGAAGAAGAAACCAACTTTGTCAACAAATTGTTGAGGATATATAAAATAAGAAGGTAAGTTACCCTTTAAATTCTTTAACTATGGTAAGGTAGGACATTTTGATACTAAATACCCTTATGAGAAAAAGTATAACTCCGAGAAAGAAGAGGATGAGAACAAGATGAATCCCCACTATTCCAAAAAGAGGAATGCCTTTAAAAACAATAAAATCTTGTATATAAGAGAAGATAGCGACTCATTGGATGTAGTGATAGCTCAAATGATGACCATGATTATGCCTTTGTCACTGAGGGAGATGAATCCTTATTCATGGTATTAGGATCAACTTTTGTATATCTAGATCAAGAAGAAGTTGAAGACTCTAGTGAAGAAGAGGAAGGATAAGTGGACCTTGAATGTGAACTCATCTATGCTCTAGATGAGATTGACAAGTTGAGAAAAGAGAACACAAGACAAAAGAAGCTTAGACAAAAATAAATTGAAAAACTATCCGAAATTCTTGAAGAATCTGATCAGATGGTGATAAGCTTAAAGACACAAGTTCAAGAGGCCACAAGAAAAGAAGTAGTCAAGATTGAACTACAATTAAAATTTATTGAGTGTATGAAGGTATAAGTAGAGATAGTGGCTTTGAGAAAAGAACTTGAAAAATCTAAAGACCAAATAGACAAAGTTCTAAAGCTAAAAGGAGGATCAAACATTCTTGATGAATTGATCATCTCTCAAAATCCATCAAAAGGGAAAAGTCCCATGACTAGTACATCTAATGAGTTATATGATAACTTCAAAGTATAAGGAAGATTATGAGAAAAGAATGAGAAAGCTTGCAAGGGAATAGAGACATATGCAAGCACTGCTAATGTGAAGAATACTAAAGGAGAAAAGAAGCCTAAGGAAAGGAAAAGGAATAATGAGTCCATCTCTACAAACTCAAGGAAGATGAAGAAGACAAAGGTAACTAATGTAAATGGTTACACAAGGGAAAGAAACTTGAATATGCAAGAGTTGATAAGAACTCCCCATCTTACACAAAGAAAACCTATGACTAGGTATTCATCATCTTTCTATGGTTATTTTTATATCTATAATTAGTTTGGTCATAAGGCTACTAAATGTAGAGTTTTACCTACAAGGAGAACTAATTTTATAAGCAAAAATTCATTTGCACCCTTGTTAGATACAAATATAATATGTTATAATTGAAATAATTTTGGTCACATAGCTAAACATTATAGAACAAGATTTTTAATATCAAAAGTATAGAGTAAGAAAAAATGTATGCCTCCTAGTGTGAACAAAGGTTCACAAGTCTCTGAAATAGAGAAAAGTAAGCACAACATGACATATAAGCAACCCAAACATGTATGGAACTTGAAAGATCGAGCCATGATGAAGAATGCTATAGAGGATGGAAAATTTTAATATCTCTCAATGTCTACACATGTTGAGAATGAGAAGACAAAGCTCAAGGAGAAGTCCAAGGTGTTGGCTAGGGATAGTTATGAGGTATGTAAAGATTCAAGTGAACATCCTGCTATTATAAAGAAAGTATCAAGCATAGAACATCAATCTTATATGCCTATTGATGAGATTTTAATATATAAAGAAGATTCATTAGATGAAAAGGTGTGTTACATGTTGTCTTCATGTATTGTCAATCTAATCATAGAATAAAAGGAGAACATTGTAGTGGATGAGCATGTTACTTCTCTTAAGCCTAAGAATAAGAAGAAGAATAGAAAGCATAAGATGACCAAGGAGGAGAATGGATATGAGGAGTTATGGGAAAATATTGGTTTCACATTGTTCTAGTATATTATGAATTAAGGTGTCTCTATTTATGCTTCTTAAGAGACCCCTTTGAGTGGAGAAGAAAGTGATAATAACTATAGATGTGAACTCAAGTAGGTTGTGATAATAACTTGATCAAATCAAGTCAAGTGCTATGTATGTAGTGTCTATAGGGATAGAATGAGTGCTTTAATGTGACATAATGAGATTGGAGTACATCTCATATATATATATATATATACATATATATATATATATATATATGTATGTATATATATATATGTATATATATATATATGTATGTATATATATATATGTATATATATATATATATATATATATATATATATATATATATATATATATATATGTATGTATGTATATATATATATGTATGTATGTATATATATGTATGTATGTATATATATATATATATATATGTATGTATGTATGTATGTATGTATGTATGTAGGTTCAGTTGGCTTAAGGGTTCTAATGCAAGAAACCCTTGACATGGTGTATCTTGTGTTGTGTAATAAATTAGGTCACCAAACTTAGTTAACATGTGTAAAATGATGATATACATGTGACAAATGAAGCTATGGTGTGTTATAGGTAGGACATTGATGCAAATATGGAGCATGGAATAAGGGGGAGCTAGATAGTTTAGTCTATCAGGATCAAGAAGGCTCAGAGTAGAAGAGCTTTATAATTGGTCAGGTCCTAGGATCAGAAGATAATAAGAGATTGAGAGAGAAGGATAGTAAACCTACATGGTATATTCTACATCACATCACTAGATACTATTGATAGATCATAAGTCCATGGGGAGGATCATAAGATATTTATTAATCCCTATAAGAAGAAGAGAAAAGGAAACATAGGTATGTATATTTTGAAAATTTCTATAAAGTTGATGGTTGTAGGTTCTTGGGAAAACTCCTTTATCTAATAAATGGGGAGAACACTTTGGACAAATAGTGAGAAAGAGTCCCTTTTCCATTGATGTCAAAGGGGGAGAAAAAGTGCAAATTCTCTTTATGGGAGAAGAAGAGAAAGATGATTTCTCCAAAAGTTTGAAGAAAAAGTGCAAATGTCAAATAGGTAGAGCAAGTGTCCAAGTTGAGTTTAGGAAAATGTGCCATTACCTAAGGGGAATTAATTTTTTTATGAAAAAATTTAGTTCATACTCATCAGAATCTAATGCAAGAAATGCCAGAGAAGAAGCATAATATTAGAAGATCAGAGCATTTAGTTTTCCATCAATGACAAAGGGGGAAATTGTTCGCAATTTGACTATAATTGATGTCAAAAGGGACATTATGATCATGTAATTAATGTTCAAGATTATATATGGTGATTAGAGGATATGTAAAGGATGATATTAGAGGTTGAGAATGATTGGTATGCATGTGTGAATGATTAGAATCCATTAGGTTATTCACATTGATCTAGACATTTTGGGTTTATGACATAAAATTTTAGAAGGTATTTTTTTATGTCACCATTACCACATGTGAATGAGTATGGGGGAGCTAGTCACGTGGTTGTGATCAAATTAGTCCTTAATAGTTATGTGCTAGATTTAAAGACATGTAATGAAGTGTAGTTGAATATATAGGCATGCAAAGCTGGCTACTTGGACAAAATCCACTAAGTTTCTATACTTAGCCAAATTTGCAAAAAAGGCTAAACAAAGCCAAGTAAGCATATTGATGAGGTCAACATTTATGCACATGGAGGTGTTATGATAAAATGCTCACATGGGTTTGTTTATTATTATGCCTAATTTATATGTGCTAAATCTTTGATCATGTGATGTAGCTTGACAAAAGATATGCTTGAGAAAAATTGGGCTCTAAGCTATTTTGATAGTTTTTTCTAACACTTAGTTAAAATTATAGATTCCAAGAAATAAATGAACATGCATTTCATGATGTCATATATTTCACATATAAAGACTTCAGGAGTAATTGAATATATGGATGGAATCCCCTATGTAAGAGCATCATATGCACTAATTTTTAGGTCATCTAACATAGTGCGATAAGAGTTATGTAGGTGAAAAGTTAGCCTTCTAGGTATATTGAAATGGTCTCCATAATTAGTCAAAATATGCACAAAATATTTTAAAGTTGTCATGTTTTTACAAAGATCATTTATAGACATTTACAAAGGAAAGAGATAGAATATCTGTTATGGGTTTTCATGAGCATCTTGAATTTATGGACTACAAGTTTAATTGAGAAGGAATGAGCTCAAAATAGAAGTATCTTTGCTCTTCGACTGGATGGGGTTTCTTAGTAAAACCCTAAGGGTTTAAGTCATGGCATCAATAATAACTTTTTATTTTTATGGTGATTGGATATATCTTGGACCTGGTATCTTAAGTTATAGCTTAAGCCTTTTTCATCATTTCAAAACTAACCCCTCAACCTAATAATTATCAGCATGAGCAGCGATCAAAGGACTTAACATTTCCTAAGTCTTAGAATTTATATTATTTCCCAACTTGATCAATGATTCATGACTCATAATACGTATATGATCCAATAGATCATAGTGAATTCAAAGTGTTAAAGGCTCCTCCAAGTAAACATTATAGTGATAAGTGTCACATTTATGGAGCTTGTTAGACACAGACCCAATGAGCCTAATCTTGTCAGAGTTAAAATTTGAGCTAGATGGAAGGTCAATGGTTCATGCTTAATTAGACATTATAGATCCAATGGATCATGGTAAAGTAAATTTTTTTAAAGGTCCCTCTGAATGAACATGCTAATGCTAAGTGTCACAAGAATATAAGTCTATCAAATAGAGGACCAATGAGAGTGAGCCTATCAAAGATAAATATCGAGCTTGTCATAAGATATAATAGTGAGTAGGTGAATATGTAAAGGATATCCAAAAGAGTGAATGGACTCAAATTATATAAAGAGCTCAAAATTTAACAACTAGAGATAAGTAAAAATTGTGCATCTTTGAAGATCCAAAAGCTTGTATGAGAAAGATCAATGGTGCAAGTGGATTTAGATGGAATAAAGTGATTGATGTTTATCGACACAATGATGAGTTAAAAACCAAGCTTGTTTGAGAATATCAGCAGAGTGAAAATGATATAAACATGTAAGAAGCAGTGAGATGAGGTCAAAGTGTCAAAGTTTAATGACCAAGTCAAGGTAAAGTTTGTGTAAGTTCAAAGATATAAGGACATGTAGGAGATAGGAT
Source organism: Torreya grandis (assembly GCA_037957365.1). NCBI lineage: Eukaryota > Viridiplantae > Streptophyta > Pinopsida > Cupressales > Taxaceae > Torreya > Torreya grandis. The sequence continues at coordinate 1,605,783 of JARHVA010000314.1, forward strand.
ATATAGATCCATGGATGCATTTTAAAGAGTGGAATATTAAATTTCACTAGTAAATAGAGATTGAATGAAGCAAGAGAGCTTGGATATGAACAAAGAAAGAAAGAAATCAAAGGCTAGTATTTAGTGTTTAAATTCCAATGATTAATAAGAGAAACATGTAGGAACATGTAGGAACTTGCGTGTAAGTTCTATATCTCAACATAGATAATGAAATTGATCAATCCAACTAATAAAATATAATTTAAATATCCTATACATTAAAATTTGAGTCTAAAAAATGATATATATAGTAAAAAGACCTATAATTATGGTGTGATGCATGGAATCAAGATGTGGGAAGTAACAATTTAAGTCTTAATGAACTAAAGTCTAGAATTGGCATGATGTGTTATAGTCTGAGTGTGAACCCATACAAGATATAGAACCCTAGATCATTTTTTTATATATATGATATCTACGACAAAGGAAACAAGTTTGGAGCCATTATAATTATGTCAAATGAAAATATATAGACATAGAGGTAAAAGTTTAGAGAAGATGACCTATTGGTGAAGAGTGTTAAACATATATATATATATATATATATATATATATATATATACACACACACACACACACACACAGATATATATATATATATATATATATATATATATATATATATATATATATATATATATATATATATATATATATATATATATATATATATATATATATATATATATATATATATATAGACATGTAGTGAGATGAATTTTGTCAAATAGATACATATACAAAAAGAGAGAGAGAGAGAGGGGTAGAAAGGAAGAAAGACACATATAAATAATGTGCAGAGAATGAGAATTTATAGATTAGACTTATAATAGAGAGAATAGAGTTGGATTCATTTATGAATATATTTTGTATACTAGAGTTGTAGCTCCATAGATATGATTAGTTGGTGCTATTAGACAAGCTAAGTTGGTGCTCAGTTAGGGGATTGGTGCTCTTAAACATTGTAACCAATGAGATTATGCTATGTTGGTGCTCAATTAGGGAGTTGTTGCTCTTAAAATAGGGGATTGGTATCTCCTTAGGGTTGATTCCCTTAAATGTGTAACTAGTGAGTTTTTTCTAGTGAGGCTTTGACTGTGAGGTTGGATTAGAATAATAGATTCTAGAAACTATTCTCACCATGGTTTTTCCCTTTGGGTTTTCCGTGTATAAATATAGTGTCATGTGTATTTATGTGTATGTGATCTCTGCATTTATCTTTTAATCTTCATATGCTTTTGAATTTGATTTAAAAGGATTGAATGACTAGTTTTAGTTGATATAATGATTCACCCCCCTCTTATTATCTAACTGTGTTCCAACATAACTAACTTTAGTTAGCTATTTTTAACTTTAATTATCTTTAAGAAATTCAATAGTTAACTTTATAACTTTAATTTATGTTTAAGACTTTTAATAAAGTCTTCAAATCAAAATTAAATAAAACTATACCAAATTAAAATTCTAAATGGGTGGGGCTCCTTAAGCCATTAAAATCATTTAAAAATAAACAAAATATGCCAAACAACATAATGACTATAAAAATTAAATAAAGTTAAATATTATAAACATTATTTCCACAAACATTTAACCATTATATTTTGTAGATATATAATCAAAATAAACATATTGAAAATTATTAATCTAATGTCATACATCCAACCATAAAATATTCACATAGTAAAAAGTATTTGTGTCATAAAAACCTACTTTAAATATCAAGTATCATAGATAAATAACTTAACCAACCATCTACTCATCATCATTATCTAACAATATTTCAATTAAAGGATGGCCTTTATCTATTACTATTCAGTATAATTCATCATACTTGTAGGAAACTTAACTAATTTCATGCCCAACTCACTGTGTTCATCATCAACTTCCTAGATTTACCTTTTTAACCATCCTTGTGATCATAGGTAAATCTATAGATGAATGAATGGTTGTATGAATTTTATCTCTCAAATAAATAACCTCATGTTGTTCTTGTGAGTAAGGTGGAAAATTATCATTACTTAATTTAGAACACCCTACAAGTTTACTCATAGGTTCAGGTGATAGAGGTTTGGTATTCAAAGGGATAACAGAATGTGGATGCAATTTTATAATCAATTGATGTTCCTTTTCAAGAATGGGTGAGTGAATTATGGGGCTTGGATTTCATGTCAATGTGCATATGTTGATTATAACTACTTTGAGTTCCTCACTCATGAGGATGAGCTCTCCAAATAAGACCTCTCTAACCTCTATTTCTTTAGTCAAAAATAGGATTAGATGGTAAAATGCTCAATACATTCTAGAAAATAGGGTCATATGCAACAAAGTGAATAGACATGTGGGTAACATGATTAAAGGGTATGGAAAATTCTCTATCACCCCTATGTCTATGGAAAAATTGATCCCTATTAGCATGAATTTTTGGAGGAATACCTTCTCTTTGCTTATCATTATTATGATTCCCCCAATTATTTATAACTGAATGATGTGAACAAGGAGGAGTCCAACCAAACATCTTTATACTAAAATATAGGACCATAAAATCAAAAAAAAAAACTTAGGTTACATTTCAAATCTTGATTTATCAATGTGTAATTCAAATACATCAATCTATAAATTTTCAACCATCTAATTCAACAAATAAATGAAAAAAATCTTTTGTAAAATATTTCATCAAAATTTTCAAAAAGAGGAAATTGAAATTTTGCATTTCTCCAAAAATTTCATTACAACCCTAAGTTTAAATCCATGTGAATTTTTAAAAATGAACATGATATATTTGTCAAAAAAAAATCTCATTTCAAATAACCACCAAAAAACTAACTACAATCCTCATAACATCCATGTTGTTAACAATTTTTAAAATTACCATAAAGATGAATCATGACTGAAAATTCAAACTTTTGAGCCAAGTAAGATACTTGACTATATAATTATATCAATTTATCCTTTATAAAAAAAATTAAAATCAGACATGCATTTATCACTTTAATAAAATTATGCATGCTTACCACAATAACCAAAACCAAAACCATGCCAAATATTAAAATTATTAAAAAAAAAATAATACTAATCACTTTCAACCCTACTCTACTTCTGATATCTAAACTACATGTGCATAACTTAACAAAAAATATTTTGTATTATTCAAAACTACCCAATAATTTCCTCTTTAATATCAAATTCAACCATTTAACTACAATCTTAAAATATCCATAGTATCAAATAACTTATATCATCAAAGAAAGGTAAAAAGTCTTTACAGAAATATCCTCTTTGAAAATGTCTTCAGTAAAACCTATTTATGCATGACTGAATACCATTATACTAAATCAAACCCTAAACCTTTATTCAACACAAAAAAAGTATATAGGTAGAGCTCATTTATAGCTTTATTGAAATTATTCAATATATATCCATTATACATTGTCAAATTCTAAAACATTATGATGGTTGAAAAAATGAGGCCAAACATAAATTGAACCCAAAGTAACTTAAGATTATCAAGATAGTAATAAAACCTATTTTTAAGAAAAACATCCATTTACTCTCAATTTTATTCAATCTACATTCATCTAAAAATTCATTTGAACCTTCATAAGAATACAAAGAGCACCTAGTCTTCAAAAATTAATAAAACTTTATCTATCAAAATCAATGCTAAAACACCAAACAATTTACATCCAAATGGTCTTTCTCATGAACCAAAATATATGCATGCATATGGAAAGACAAAATTGTTATACTAAAACTTACATCTTTATGCCAACAAAATTGTTATACTAAAACTTACATCTTTATGCCCAAAAGAAAAAAAAAATGTAGATAACTACTCTTTCATCATATCATCTCATATATTTCCATACTCAGTACTATATTTGTTCATCTCATAATCAGTTTAGCATAAATATAGGATATTTTAAATATTTAACTCAAAAACTTTAATACCCACAAAACATTTGAATGATGTCATTAAATTCATGTACATTTAGACTTCTAACATGACCTAAAGATTTATAAAATTTCACAAAATTACCAACCACTATAGAACAAAAAAATATCAAGTAAGAGTTTTGAAGCTTATAACTATACTCAATTAAACACAAAATAATTGTATGTACCTTTCCATAGAAAAAGAGTTTAAAATCCCATCTTGAATGAAGCTATAATCATTTAAAAAATACACTCAAATACCTATTATCTTCATAATTTCCTTTCATAATGTCATGCAAATGAATAAAAAATATAAAAGTATATGCTAATATTTATATTCGAATATCCAAACATTTTGCATTTTCCATGATAATAACTACCATAAGATGATTAACATACCTTGCCTGTGACTAAACTAGATGCTCAAGCCTTTTGAACTCAATCATTTCCTTTATTCAATTTACAGAGCTTCAATTCCACCCTAAATCTTGTAAACAAATAAGAAATAGAAGATAATCACCATTTTTATATGTCAAACTTCACATTAATTACTTGTAGTTACATGCTCAATTTTAATTGGTCATTCATTCCATCACCCACCGGTTTAGTGGCTTAATTTAGCTAAATAAATTATTACTAACTTTATCTATCACTAAATTATTTTCCAACTAACATGATAATGCATCAATATCAATGCGAGTACCTAATAATTCAATGCAATCAAAATCCATGGTTATAGTAAATCCCAATGAAATCCACACATTAAATCTGCACCAATGCAATAAAATCACCTTATTTGAAATGACTTTGCTGGAACCATTAATATACTCTAGTTATGTTCAATCTTGACTTCGAACCAAAGTCCATTTGTAACTTATATATATTTTCATGTTACCATAAACTTTTTGATCCACCATTTTATCAATCCCATGTCATGATGACCATATCACTTAGTAACTTTATCCTTAGATTTACCACTTAAGTTTAGGTATTAACATATAACTTTAGACATTCATTATCAATTGAATTTAATATATATGTTAGATTTAGGTTGGTCATAATAATCATCAATTCCATATATGAAATGAAATGATATCAAGATCATATATCATTTTCAATCACAACAAATAACCTTATGAGTTTGAAACTAGGGCAATGAATCAAAAGAAAAAATTGAATAAACATCATATCAAACCTTCATTGATTAATCCGTTCATATAAAGTAGACAAAATAATGAAATCTCTTCATACATATTAACATCAATGGATAAAATTACATCATTTATAACTAAAATAGACATAGTGAAACCAACAAGTGTCATTGCTTAAATGCCCAAGACAAACTAGAAACAACTACCATTATGCACATCTTAATCATATAAATAATGAATTTGTTTTCATTAATCACCACTATGCTTTTTAAACCACTTATTAACATTCAATTAAAAAATTGTCATCAATGAGATAGTTATAAATGTTTTTTTAACATAAAAATGCATATTCAAAATGAAAGCAAATGACATAGAACTCCATAAGCAGTTTTAGAATTTATGACCTAAGTCATTAGTATGGTAGAATGTATAAGCACATTTTATTTTTTATAAAAATAAATAGATACCGAAAATAGGCATAACACACCCTTCCCAAGGAAGATGCATAGGCCTCCATGAATATAATTTGGACTTGGACTTGATGCACGTATTTCCCATTTTTTCTATCAAATTCATCAAAACCCATAAATGGAACTATAAACCTACTCAAATAGACATAATCATGGAACATTTAATCTTTTAGTGACTAAAATAATAGTGAGTCATAGGCTTCTAGACAAATCCAATACTAGCATTAAACATAATGACCTAGCATGGACATTGGGATTGAGTTAGGACATAAACCAAAACATGTCATCCTAATTGGGTATGGTCGTGACCAATTGGGTATAGTGTGGCCAACTGGATAGCATGAGGAGAAATTTAATAACTCCAAAAACCTATAATTTAATTGGAAGGTTAGTTACTAGGGCTACAATCCTAATTTCATCATATTTCACATGGTTCATTTTATGTTTGAGCGGAGATGGACATGCTTCATTAATTATTTGTAACCCCTTTTAGAGGGAGAATTTAATCTAGTCATTGGACTGATGTCTATTTAAATACAACCTAAAGGATTTGAGAGGGATGGTTCATTTAGGATTAATGCATAGAGTAAAGGACTTATCCCCTTTTTCTTTCCCTTATAATTTCTTACTTTCATAACTTAGTTTTTTATTTGAGCATGAGTTGAGGCTATTTGATGGAATTTATATAGTTTATATGAACACTAATGAATCTTAGTGTTGTGTTTCATGAATTATATATTATATGGAAGCTCTATGATCTATAATAATTAATTACTCATTGTCTATAGTAAATTTGTTTCACTATGTTACGTATCTTGTTGATCCTAAGACTCTTGCACTATCCCCATTTTTTTTTGTGCCATGCTGGCCAAATAAGGATTGGTTTTTTAAGAAGTTTTTATATTTAATAGAACTATAACTACCCTCATTAAAAAATGAGTTCATATTTATTTTATCCTTGCTCTATCTTTTTCTCTTTCTTATATATCTATATTAGTCTAGATTTAGAACATAGTCTGAATTATAGTTAGTTGTCCAAGCGTTACTAGACTACTTGTTCATCCTATCACTTTTCCTTTATGAATTTTTGAAACTAGTTGATTAGAGATAACCATCAACCAAAAATGAGCTCACTAGTATTTCTAAACAAGCTAGTTATTTTTGTCATAAGATACAACCAAGGTTTCTTGTAGAATTCTTAGAGAATACTTCTAATAATACCCTTGTATGTAATAGAATGCATCATCCAACTAAGGTATCTAGCATGCCATGACTTGGTAGATAGATATATTTGGGAAGTTATTGTAATTACCTGCTTCCTTTTAGAAAAAGTGGAATGGAATAATATGGGAGAATTACCACTAGTTGAGCTTTTAATCTCCCTCTATTTTACCCACCTATATTTGGTTTGGTTATTCAAACTAAACCACCAAAATATGGAAAAAGGACTTGACATCTTGTTTTCAAGGATTTTTCATTATCAGCTATAATATCAGATGGAATTCCAAAGTGGTAGATAATGTGGTTCAAGATGAACTTGAAACTTTACTTGCCACTAATACAAATTAATTGCATGGCTTCAATCCATTTAGTAAAGTGTTTAGTAGCTATAATGATATGCTTATGACCATCCAAATAATTATGATTGATTTTTATAATGGTGTGTAATCCCCATGTGGAAATGGCCAAGGTGTAGTTATGGGTTATAAATCTCTTGATGGTAAATGGATAAGGTCACCATGTTTTTGATAAGTTACACACTATTTATAATAATCATATTCCATCATAGGCCAATAGTAGCCAACACACAAAAACATTCTGGCAAGTACTTTATGTGAAAACCACATATTCCATCATGAACCTTATTAATTACTAAGTTTGCCTATTTAGAATTGAAATGCCGTAATAGAGTTTCATCATAGCTATTTTGATATAATACATTTCTAAGAATGGTGAAGCATTATTTTATTTAAATGAAGACCTCTTTTGATTACTAATTAAATTGGGTGGAGTGAGGTTATCATATATATATATATATATATATATATATATATATATATATATATATATATATATATTTCATGGTATCATGGGGAAGTGGGACGAACCACCTTGCAAACCATCTCAAAATATGGGGTATCATATGCTAGAACCATTAAATACTCAATAATAAAGTCATTATGTTTAGATTGGATAAAACGTAATAAACCAATTTTAACCATTGCATACACTACTCTATTCTCATTCCTATTAATTATTCAAACTATATAAATAGGAATCACAACTTGAGGCTATCCACCATCTATTTGTAATGGATTAACTTATAATGTTTGGATTAAAATTCATCAAAGACTTGATTGACAATAATCTTAGAATCCCAAATGACTATAAGATGATGAATAACCTATTGTATGGATAGTTTGAGACTATAAATGAGAGCCTAATTCTATATTGTTTTTGTAAGGGAACTCTATCTGAAATGATTTTAGAATTAGATCTCCATAAATATTTACTAGTAAAATATTTTCCCTTGATCCATGATTAGTAAAAGAACCATCAAAATACAATTATGAGATTAGAGATTCATATATATATATATATATATAATTTGGAAAATCTATAGTGAGAAGTGTATGATATATTATAGGAACTTATGCCAAAGTATCTACAAGTACCTATCCCTTTATTGATTTCTATTTAAAATACTCAAGCTCAAATTCATTGAGAAGCATGGTCCACTTATCCATTGTGCATGTTAGAATTATTTTGGATAAGAGATATTTAAGTGGATAAATTTTATCAATGATCTTTGTTTGATTGTTGAGCATGTAATGATGAAGTTTTTATGAAGCAAAAATAATTATGAGACAAGTTTTTTTTCCATAGGAGAGTAATTGAGATCATAGGACAACAATTTTTACTTAATTAATAGACAAATAATTCAACCCCTTATTCATTGTGTTATTTCAATAAGGTTCATAATGCTTATTTTGTTGCTAGTATGTAAAAATTAAATGGTTTGATTGGGGTAGATGGCATTAGGACTGGTGTATTGTAAAGATATTAATTAATATTTTAAAAGGCATTGTGAAAATATTCATTGCAATGGAGATGAGTGTCTTTATTGAGTGTAAATGTGAAAGGATAACATATGTCTTAAAGTTTCAAGATAAGCTTTAGATTGCTTAAACTTTGCCTTGAAAATAATGCATATACTTGATATTTTTTGGTGGAGGCATGTCTATGATAACTATGACCTTTGAAGGATCAACCTTAATGTCTCAATGTGATACTATGAATCTAATTTTTTTTGAAGTAACCCTAAATACACCTAAAAATACATCCATCAAGGACAACATCTCATGACCTACAGTGGAGTCTATAATCATTTCTATGTTAGGTAATGGAAAATCATCTTTGGGACATGCTTTGTTGATGTCCCTAAAATATTTACACACTCTGATTCTTGATGATTTCCTTTACACAAGTATTATGTTATAGATCCATTCATAATAATAAATAGGACATATGAAACCAATCTCTATTTATTTTTTAGATCCTCTTTCACAAGTAGTGTTACTTTAGGATGCATTTTTTGGTGTTTTTTCTTGACTATTTTGGCACCTTATGGACAAAATATATGGTTCACAACTAGTGATGGATCTAATCTTGGCATGTTAACATATGACCATACAAACATGTCTAAAAATTACTTATGCAAGAGTGTGAAATTGGTTTGTTCTTCTTGATATAAGGATGCAACAAGTTTCACAATTTTTGGATTTTCATCTATCCCTAAGTTAACCTCAATAGTGATTTCAATTAAGAGGGTATATTCTTCTTGATAATTTGTAGGAGTTGGAAGAATATTGATTTCCCCTTCAGGTTATTCATAATTTTTAGAGATTATGGATCTATTAATTTGATGTTGTTGATGTAAATTTAAAACTTCCCCAAAGTAAGTAGAATCATCCAACTAAATGGAAAATACCCTTTATGGTCGCTTGCTATGATATTATCATTGATTCTAAAAAAATTAGATATTGATTAATCATTATATAAATGATCAAGTAGAGTTGATGGTTTTTGTTCCCATTGGATAATATTTGGGTGTGTAAGTTTAAGTATTAGAACAACATTATCATGGAATAGGTTAGTAATGGAAATATCTTCGAACTGGCTATAGAAAGAACTTGTTTTGGTGTCTGAAGATGATTTCTCAAAATCATTATAAGGATCAATAATGTGAAGTGAAATGATTAAATTAAGTATTTTAAATATAATTCCATTTAGGTATTCATGTGATTTAAGACTTATTGGTTATATGGTACCTTGTTCATGGAGATCAATGCCCTTGCCTTTGTAGTTCATGATGTTACACATTATGGACTTAATAATGAGGTATTGGTTGTTTAGGAAACATATAGCTTGTTCATCATAATAAATCCATGAAGATTTTAAAAATTTCACTTTTTAATTATAAAGGATACCACCTTATATGAATAATGTTTTTCCAAAGTTATGAACCACTTGAGTATCCTTTGTATAGTGGGGTATGCCATGATTAATAGGAGACGTGCATTTTTCCTAAGTAGTGGGCATCATAAATTTCATATTCCCCCATCTCTTTATCCATAATTATGAACTTATATGGAGGAGATGGTGTGTATTTTTAAGTGGAAGGTATTGTAGACTTTGATTACACCCTAGTTGAGAAGGGGATTGTTTAGGTCCTCTACTCAAATCTAGTCCAACATGGGAATGACCCTAGGTTGTGGGTTACCTAATCTTGGGTCAAACCTCTAGGATTTTTAATGAGGCTAATTATTTTGATGTATCACTTAGATAATTTCCACTAAAAACTAATAATTATTAGGGTAAAAATGGAGAGAAAGATAATGTTGGTGATGCACCTAAATTATTGTTCATCCACTCTTACTTGAACTTCTAAAAATAGTAATGAGACAAGCAACATATTGAATCTACAACTCTAAATATTTGTTATGTATTAATGTTTCATTCATAGGTCTCATCAATTGATAAAATATTGAGGGTAGTGATAGAATAGTCCTGATTCAAGGCATTAACCAATCAATGTATCCACTATTGGCTTCAATCAAATGACATCAAACACTAGGCATTCCCTACATAATATGACAAACTACCAACTATGCGAGATCAAGACTTGACAAGGGAGAAAGTTGTACCACATATGAAAATAAAATAACATAAACACACTAGTTAATCATAATGAAACCATAACATAGTCCTGTATTCATCTCAAGAGGTTACAAATATCAATCTTGGTAGAGTTTAGTCATTCCTAAGAGGGGTATCAAGAGCAAAGATTATAAGCCTATATTTATAGTAGAATGGGATGAGAGAAATGGGGATCATGTGTAAAATGATGGAGAAGGTATAATAATGACCAAGATTTATAATCATTTTGGCATTGATTCTATTAGAAAATATCATAATGTTGAAGATTACTTCTAAAAAATGGATACAATAATCGTATTAGTCCCTTTCAATCTATTTATAGCTTACATTGATGCTATTTATGGTTATAATGGTAGGATAAAATCATTATCAATATTATTATAGTGTTTATATAATTAAAATATCTTAATAAATCTATTTTTATCTTGGTAGCATTGATTACTCCATACTAGTTCCCTAGTGGTTTATTTTAACATGTATAAAGGGTCATATTTAGGTTTAGGAACACCTTACTAATAGCTTATCCATGTTGCTAGTTTTGGTAACAAACCCTTAAAATTGATGTGTTTGAATCCATGGAATATTATTAACATATTTTATTTAGTTTAAACTCCAACATATTTGGCTTTAATTTTTAATATTAATCCTTGATCAACTTGCTTGTACACCATTGGATCTACCTTCTTGGCTTACATATGCATAGTTGATTATCTTATATATGAATGGACATGAGACATATATATTTTTCTTGTTTAATATAATTAAGACACTTATCACTTGCATATTTGTCTTTGAGATTAGATGAAATTTTGACCCAAGTCTCACCATTAGATCTACTTTGTACAATGGATCACACACTGTTAATCTTCTTAGACCTACTAACTTAGACCCACTAACTTGAGCTTCATCCATGCACCATTGGATATAGATTATTTTACAAAGATTATTACACTCTTCACTTAATATTTCACCATATATATCCTTTTAACTTTTGACTTGATGCTCATTTTTGATCTTTGATGCACGATCAAATGCATTCTATTAGATCTTTGGGACTTACTGACATTGTAGATTGCCCGATCACCATTAGATTTGGTCTTAGATTTGAAGATTTGGAAAATTTTAAATTGAACATTCATCCTTGATAAATTTTAATTCAAATGGATATTTCATGAAGCTTAAACTTTAGGTTTGTACACATGTTTCACTCTATAAGTCTAAATTTAAAGGTTTATATCTTAAGATAGCAAGCTCATCAAGACATGAAATTTGAAAAGGATGACCTTGGTAATAAATATATTAATCCCATGTGATCCTTTATTTTTGAGAGGATTATTTAGAATACTTATAAAATACAAAATCAAATTAGTCTGTTTATTTATCTATGACATGTGATGATGGTCTGGCTCTTTAAGATCACCAAACTCACACTTTAAGACTTATTAAAGTGTTTTGAAATCTCAAAAATGGAAAGTAATCTTATATTGAAGTCCATATTCTCCTTATGACATTGGATCTCTCTTTAATTAATACCTTTCTCAGCTTTTTATTCTAGATTAGGCAAATTTTTGGTATGTAGGCCAAATTTAGCCAACATCTTCGGTGACTCAGCTGGGCAACATGCTTGCAATGATTAAGGATTCAAACCATTTACATGGATATTAGATTAAAAAAATATTTAAAAATATAATCCATTAATATAAGTACATTTTGGTTTAAAATGATAACATATTCCACAAAAATAGGGAAGGAAATAAACAAAGTAGTGTAGCTAACTAAACAAAGAAAAAGAAAAAAACTAATGTGCTAGGACAACACCTAGAAGAAAGCCAAAAAAAATTAATTAAGTATAGTGAAATCAATTTTTAGTAGCAATGTTTCAAGTGCATCCTATTAACTAGGATAGGAAGCTCCTCACCATCCATCCTTGCAAGTTGGAAGGCATTATGGGGTTTATAGTTGGAGATTGTGTATGGACCACTCTAAAGAGAGTCAAAATTTGTATGCCTTCCTATCTTAGATTTGTCCTCATCCCAATTGAGGACCAAATATCCTTTGAAACTTCATGATAAAGTCAGAGAATATCTTTACTTTTGATTGATGGGTTTCCATGGATAGCATGGACCGATGTCTTATCTCTTCTAAATCCATAAAATTATCATATCTAATATCCATAGGTTAATTATCCAACAACTCAAGTTGATGCATTTGTTATATTATAGGAAATTCAAGATAAATAAGCATTCTTACTTCCTTGCTATATACCAACTTGTAAGGGGAGTTGGCTATTGATTTTTTGTAGGTGATCCTATCAACCCATAGGGATGAATTTAATTTGAGATTCCATGACCTTTGATTATCTTTAATTATTCTTCTTATGATCTTCAATAGGTTTTTATTAGTGGACTCAGCAAGACCATTTCCTTGGGGATAGTAGTTTTTTGAATTTATAAGATAAACACTATGTCATAAAATTTTCATAAATGAGGGTTGAAGGGACTCCAAATCTAGTAATCAAACCTTCATAGAAATATATAACAATGGACTCATTTGCCTCCTTCAATGCCACTAATTCTATCCATCTAGTAAAGTAGTATGTGGTGGTTAGTAATCACTAATGACCTAAGATTGAAGGGGGTTTAATGAGACTAATAAATTTCAATCACTATTAGACAAAGGGTTGATCCAATGTAATTGGTTGGAGAGGTAAGGCTGCAAGTTTCACCTTTCCTACACATATAACACATTATCTACATTTCCTAACCCATACATGATACTCACCAAATAAGTTTGGCCAATAATACCCACCTCTCATGATCTTATGGGTTATATTCCTTGCTAAGTAATACCCTTCATCATATCCATCATGGAACTCTTCAAGCAACCTTTCATTTTGATGTTGTTCAATGCATCTTAACAACATGCCATTGATATAATTTTTGAAAAAAAAACCATCAACTAAAAGAAATGGAATGGATTACAATATAAAATATATTATTTTTAAAGGAGTTATATTAGAGGGATGAATATCATCTTGAAGATACTTTACCAAATCATGATACCAACTAGAAGGTGAGGTGTGATCAATTGTCACCTCTTCATTAGTCATCACCATAACCACCTCATCGACTTGTTGTAAGTCTTGGGATAGATTCTCACAAAGTCCTTTTCCCTTAATCAACCTTATGACCTTAATCTCCACATCATACTTCATCAACTTTGTTATCCAACCAGCTCTATTCTCATGTATGTCCTTGTTCAAGATAAATTCCTTGATGCTTGGATGTACAACCATTAGGTGCATCTTATTGTTAGACAACAAGTATCTAATTTTTTTGAGAGACCTTATAACAAAAAGTATATTATTTTTTAAAAAAGATCACCTTTTTTCATACTCCTCTAGGCCTTGACTAAATAAGTCTATTGGTTACTCTAAGGCCTCATGGTTCTACTACATAAGAATACTTGAAATGGTGTCAATTTTATAATAGGTTTACAAAAAAAAGTCTTTTGAGAAATATGGGTTCATGAGCATAAGAGAAATAGCCATGGATTTATTAATTTCCTCAAAAATACTTACTCTTTCCTTAGACTAGTTGAAGCTCTAATTCTTCTTTAACATGGTTGTAAGTGGCTTCACTAAAGTGGAAAAATATAAGATGTATCTTCTGATAAAATTGATCTCCCCTAAGAAAATTTTCAAATCTCCTTTTTTATTGGGAAAGGAAAGTACAATAATTGAAGTTATTCTTTCAAGATCTATGCTTAAACCATGCTTTGAATTTATATGTCCAAGAACCTTACCTTAATAAACTGAGAAGACACACTTTTTATGATTTAGGGATACCCTAAATTGTCTACACCTTTCAAACACTTGCTCAAGGTGAACCATCTACTCACTTGCATTCTTTAAAAACACTATTATATCATCCAAATGGACTAGCATAGACTTGTTAAGAAGGCCATAGAATGCCATATCCATGGATCTCTGAAATATTTCTCCAACTTTGGATAAACTAAAGGTAATATTTCTATATGTAAATGTCCCTCACTTTGTGGTGAAGGCTATCTTGAATCGGTCTTCTTCCTTGACCAAAATTTGGTTGTAACCATTATAGCCATCTAATAAGGAGAACCTTTTTGAACCTGAAACCAACTATAAAATCTATTCCATAGATGGAAGTGGATAGTGGTATTTAAAGGAATACTTATTCAAGTCTTATAAATCAACACACAGTCTAATTTCACCATTATTTTTTCATATTGGAACAAGGTTTGCCACCCAAGTTGAGTGATTGATTTGAAATATAATAGCTGATTCAATGAGGTTATAAAGCTCAACTCTCATCAATGGATCAATCTTAGGATTAATAAGCCTTTGTCTTTATCTTACTAGATTGGTTTCATATTTTACCTCAATGGTGTGTTGAGCTAGACTTTGGTTAAATCCCTTGAGATCACTATATTTCCATGTAGATACCTCAAAAAAACTTACACATAACTCAATGAAAGCTTCCTTTTATGAATAAGTGCATACCTTACCCAAATTTAAGTTCTTACCAGGTGGAACTTCCAATTTGGCCTAGTGTTCTTCCTTTGTTGACAAAGATTAATTTTATTTCCTCAATTCATCATCACCATTGAATATGTTTTCAAGTGTGATAAATCCATTGGGAAACTTATTTGTTTTTAGTTGCATAATCTGATCACCATATTGCTGCAAGTATTTTGACTAATTTCTTGAAGAAAATTCAATTTCCTCTTACAAGAATCTAACAATATGATTGTGCTCTTCAAACACTTGCCAATTATCATTTTTATCTGGGATATAAAGCCTTATAATCACATTAATGTGTGACTACACCTTTTCATTTCTTACATTAGCTAGGATACTAAATTGTGCCCCAATGGTAGCCAACTTGTCTACATGTTTATTCTCATCTCTTTGTATTTCTTAAATGTTGAAGGCCTAAAACTCTTCAAGTAAGTCCCATAGCCTATGATTATAAAATTTAAATAATGGATTTTTTCATACATTAATACCTCTCACTTGGTGAACTACAAGTTCACTATCACTAAAGACTTGTAGGGCATTAACTTTCATCTTCTTAGTCCATTATAAACCATGAACTAGTGCTTCATATTCAATAGTATTATTTGAAAAACTAAATTTAAACTTAATATATGAGAAATAATTTTTATTTTATAGATAAATCAACATCATTCTATCCCCGTTACCATGCTTATTCTTTAATCCATCAAAGTATAATTTCCAAAGACCATCACTAGACTCATCATCCTTCATCAAGGCTGAAATTGGTGCATCTTTCTCATGGAGGAAATAAACACCAAGAAATTATTCTTCAATTATATTATAAGGATAATATTTATGTGAGATAGAGTCCCAAACATCAAGGAAAAAATATAGAATCCCATCTAAAGGTGATTTAATTTTCTCTACACTATCTTCTTTCACCTCATTTGAGATGAAGCAATTGGTGTTCACAACACTTGGCATATATGGTTCCAAATGGAACCATTTAATGGGTTCAGAATGTATGGTTACCTTAGTTCCATACCTAGTCTTGAACATAAAATATATCCAATCAACTGATAAATATCCTCCAATCTTTGAGGTAAAATTCCTTGACAAACACATGACAAAGTAGGGAGGCAAGTCCACCACAACCACATCTTGTTGAATGGTAACATTGGGACAAACATGTAGTGTAAAATTTATATCTTTGATGACACCTAATATATTTGTTGGTAACCTATATATTTGAAATAATCCTTTATTATTTGGTGCATAGACAAGACTAATCCTATCTGCAATTTCCTTAGGCATGATAGTGCTACTGGCTCCACTATCCATCATATAGTTATGAATTAAAAAATCACAAAATATCAAAGAGAGGTAGAAGGGAGGATTTATTTTTGATTTTACATTATTTTTTTCCACCTTTACCATTTTATGTGCTTTCTAATCTTGTTGTTTGGTTAGATGGTCTAAGTTAGCTAAGACAACACTTTATTTCTCAACTAGTTCTAGGGATACCTTGAGAGCTAAAATATTTTGGATGATTATATCCTTTTATCTTGGGGTAGAAAGGGAATCCCACATGCTAATGCTGACATTAGATTTATTCATCTAATTTATTATGCTAAATGAGGATCCACTAAGCTTTAGTTGTACCTTTTGAACCACTGGTTATTCATGAACCATAGGTATTTAAGGGACCTTCCCATCCTCTACATTCTATTTCTTTTATGTTTTAGGGGTATTAAGTCAATCTTTGGTATTCTTAGAAATAACATTAGGAGTATTTGAAGCTTTATTCATGTCTTTAGATTCATCAATGGCTCTTATTTTAGTGTTTCACATAAATTTTACTTTATTTATCAAGAGAAAGTTATAAAACTTGAAAGAAGGGTGAGGTTAGTAGAACCTAGATTTGATTTATGCTCCATGATCAAAATGGCTGTAGATACTCCTCTTTATTAGGGGAGGAATGACTTGTAGATAAGAAATCACTAAAGAAATGTTTGATTAGTTAGATAGTAGGGTGGATTGCCTGGCAAGCTAGATCCAAGAAGCACAAGATTCTTTGGAGGCTGTTAATCCACACTTTTATATGATCAAGGTCTAGAAATGAAAGATAAATTACTTACATAAATGATAAAAGATACTAAAATAAAATACAAGAAGTGCTTGAAAGAGATGAATTTGACTAATTATATCAATAAATGGTTGAATATTAATTCTAAATAAATTAGATGTGGTTCATAAAATAGGGTAATGCTCCATGCTCAGGAAAAAAGTCATAAAGTGGGATTTAGTTGGGGTCTGATAGGTAAAATTAGCTTGTTATTAGAATTGTCACATATTGATTGTCTATGGTTGGGTAAACTATCAGTGGTTGAGTAACCATTAGTGGTTGGATGGATATTGGTGCTTAGGGGTAGACCATTAGTGGTTAAGTGATCATCAATGGTTACTATCATATTTGGCTTAGGTGAGGGTAGGTCTAGTCTGGAAGGTGGCTAAGTGATTATGAGAGGTGGGTTTAGGCTAGAGGCTAGCTACAAGATTAAAAAAACTAGTTACTAATAATAGATACTTATCTTTATTTCTTAAATAATGTTGAGGTGAGTGGTTGAAAACCCATTGTGCAGCCTGGAATAATTACAATAGAGTGTTGATGTCTTTGTTGTGATTATGAATTATAGCACTTCAGATCCCTAACATGGTCGCTAGTTCACTGGAAGAATAGTTTCAAAAGAATTTATGATATAATAAGCTCTAATAATTGATTATTCTCTCTAATGATTATTATGCTCTTTTCACCTCCTCCTCTCTTTTTATAGAAGGAAGGGAGAGGTGAAACAATAAGTTCAAACAAGGTTTTAATAGGTCATCTAATATTAGTCTTAACATGCACAATTGCATAAATGGATAAGAATAAAAAATCAAGGTAGAGATGAGTTGGAGTTAACCCTTAAGGTGGTTAAAGGCTGGCCATCAATGGTTAGGTTCAACCATTAACATTTAGGGGTTGATTATTGGTATTCAATATTTCAAAGGTAAAATGGTCAAAGTTAGTCATTTTGACTTAGGTTTGGTGATTTAGGATTGTCAAATGGTTCTGAGGGGGTTTAAGGGTGGCCTAAGGGTTAGTTCAACATCTAGAAACATTGTGTATGGTTTTCTAGTGTCTACATTTTCCCTCTTTTTGTTATGTAGTTTGTATTAGTAAGCTACAAAACAAAAACAAAAGGTTGGTCAAAGGTTTAGCTGTCTTGAGTATGGGAGGAGGTGTTCCCGCTTAAACTAAGATTTGATAAGGTAAAATAAAATTAGGTATAGGTTTGAAAACTGGTTAAATGGGTGATAAAATTGGTTAAATTGGGCATCAAGGCATAAACATGCACATAAAATACAACTAAATATGATATCACATATCATGTATTGACTAGGTTACCATGGTTGAAATAGTTAGTAAAATATGTGGTGTTAGAAGGACAAGTGAAAATTAGACAAAGTGACCACATTTAGTCATGGTGGTTAGGTTGTACTCTTAAAGTCAAGTCTCTTAAGCAAGTGAATGCATTTATAGGTATCTAAGGTAAGAAGTACTCCCAAGAAGACGCAGTTGGGTCAATGTGCAAAAGTAGTGTGAGTTCAAGTTTGTTTAAGATGGTAATGTAGTCATATCAATAAAAGAAACCAAGGCAACGACATCATAAAACATGTGGAAGTTTAGGAATAATGACCAATATTATGGTTGGTGTGTTTTTTGGATTAGGTAAGATCTAATGGGTATGTAGTTAGTAATGGAAATGGTAGGTTGGCTTGTTTTAAAAAGTTATGGTTATGATGAAAAGAAAGATAGGATTTTGACCATTAATGGTTAGATTTGAATATTAGTGGTCACCTAATACCCATCAATAGTCATAAATTATCCCTAAAAGGGTGATGATAAAAAGGCCATCAAGGGTTTTTATTTCTTCACTTGCATTTGGTGACCCATGGTGCTTTGGAGTTTATTTGGGGTGAAAAGAAACATAAGAAATTATCTTGTTATTGAGAGATTTAATTGAGTGATTGGTTGGAGTTGAGTGAGGGTGGTTGGGTTTGATTGGTTTGATATTTGACTATCGAGGATGCAAAGAGGACAAGGTAGAGTGTGGGGTATGGTGGCAGTTCCTATAGCTCTTTCACATTAGTGATCACAAAATGAGGTAAATAGTGCAATTAAATTTGGAATATGTATTTTTAAAATAGTTGATTTCTTGATTATGGGTGGGTTAGGCCTAGGGTTAGAATTAGGTTTAGGTTCAAGTTAGTTTAATTGGGTAGGTGGAGGTTGTGGGGATGAAATTGGTAGAGGGGGTAAAATTTTGGAAAGGTAGTGTAGGTAGGGGAGGGTATAATATTTTAGATAAGGTTTAATTTGATTTTATTGGATGTGTTGATAGTTTTAGGGTGCTAAGGGTAGGGTTGGATTACTGATAGTCACCACATAGTGATCATTGATGCTTACTATCGACTATCACTGGTCGATGACTGACCATTAGTGGTTGATAGGCAACTATCAATCATTCACTATGTGGTGACCATCAATGGTTGATCCCTAATCATCAGTAGTCGATGGTATAATTGGTGATAGTTCCAATAGGAACCATTTTTGGTTGATAGTTGACCATTGGTGGTTGATGAAATGAGGTAGATTTTGAATTTTTTCTTGATAAATGGGATGGGAATTGGTTAAAGTGAAAGGTGTGTGTAGGTTGGTTTAAGGGTTAAGTAGGTAAATGGTAAGTTTAGTGGGGAAGGTTACATCTAAAGGTTTTAGTTTAGTGGTCAAGTGTTTAGGTTAGTGTAGTTGTTACAAGTTAGAAAAGGTGAATTTGAAAGAATGTTCTCCTATAAAGGTTTGATTAGGTGAATTAATGGTATTAGTTACAAACCTTATAGGTGAGGGAGTAGTTATAGATGAAAGATTGAGTGCCATAATTTTTGGATGAGGTCCATCAAGTAATGATAGAATAGGAGTGAGATAATCTGATAGTATTGGGCTTAGGTGGCATTAGGTACTATTAGTGCATACCCTAGGATGTGATAATGTTAATGGAACTCATCGAGAGATGGGATCCAACCACTAACACATTCATACTTCTTACTAGAGAGATGATGATTTTGCTAGAGGAAATTCACTAGATTATGTGCTACCACTTCAAGGTGAGTTGATAGAGAACATTGAGGGTAAAGAATGAGACCAACTTATGGGTGTATTGTATGGTGATGATGTAGTGCATACAAGGTGGTATGATAGAGGCCTACATTATATGCACTTATGTATCACATGGATAGGGTCACGAGATGTGTCATCACTATGATGATGATGATGATGGCAGTGATTTGATACACATTGCCTAAATCAAGTAGTGGTATGTTTACTTCATTGTTATTAGGTGTATTGGTAAGCATGGTGATGGATTTAATATTATACACTTGGGGACCTATCTAGATAGTGTAGATATATCAAGATCTCTAGGGATTTAGGATACATAAGAGGTATGGTATTAGCATTAGGTTTGTGTTACCCTATTAGACTTATGAGCACATCAAGGTTCTCTGACCAAGTGAGTTTCCATGACATGAATCTATTCATATGGACTTCAAGGTAGGGTTCATGTAATGTAGGTATGACTATGAACTCATAATACCAATAGGAGGGACACATGATCTAGAGTGGTATAAGGACCAATTAGATGCACTATTGGTGGGTGACATAATATAGTGATTGCATGTTGGATTTACTACATGGGCAGGTCATATGAGGTAGATTTTATCACTTTAAAGTTACAAGTGGATCTACAAGAGGTGAGATCTAGAGGTATAATTGATCCCTTTTGATAGGGTTTGAAGACAATTTTACCTTATTTAGGACATCCCAAGGTAGTTATTGAGGTATCAGAGGGATGATGTGGAGTTCCCTTTACTTACCCTAGAGCTAGAGGAGGTATTTATTGATCATGAGGAGCTACCAGTAAGGGCTGAGATTGATGATGTAGGTTTTATTCATGGGTACCCTATGTGGTTCTAGGGACACTATGACACAACCATTTTTGGAGGTGATGAAGGTCTATAGGACATGGATGTAGAGGTGAGGGGTGGTGATTAAAGGGGTGAAGATGACTTGAATAGATAGGCGTTGATTGATGAGAGGGATTAGGCATGGGCAACACTAGCCATTACATAAACATCCTTAACATCAGTTAACAAGGAGATGGATGCAACACAAGGAAAGGTGGATAAACTTATAGGAGAGAGGGATCAAGCTAGGGCTCAGGTAGCCATGGTTACATAGGAGAGAGACTCTCTTAGATAATCATGAGGGAAAGTACCAACACCTATAAGACTATCAGGGACTATCCACATGGTGAGATATATTGTGATAATAGGAGCATTATGCTACTATAAGGCCTTGGTTTTCACATGTGTTCCTAATGAGCCCAAATGGGATGAGTATAGATTAGGGACATTGGAGGGGCCACCAATATGACACTCGGTTAGTGGGTTGCATCTATAGGGAGATAGGTAGGCTTAGGAGGTGGATAAGTGTCAGGGGACAATGGTGCTCTAGGGTCTTAGACTGTTATGAGACATTGTAGTTTTGGTGTATTATATGATTTTGAGACCAACTTGTGAGATGATGTAGTGAGATGTATATATATTTTTGAGAGACATGTACATTATTATATACATGATCATTATTTTAATTTATGATCTTATGATATATAGATGTGATCACAGTTTATGGTTTGTGTTGATTGTTTATGGATGTGATGTTGTTTATGATGTTGTGATGATTATGATGTTATGATGATTATGATGTTGATGGTGTGTATTAACCTAGCTAGGCATGTGATGATGTGGCTATTTTATTCATGATCATGATGATATTTGATAGTGATGTATGTTCTTTATGATATGATAATGTTTATGCATAGTAGGACATGACTAGGATGTTTGTGATTATTGTTATGGTTATGGATAATGATGATGTAATTTATGTTCATGACATGGTCATGGGTTAATGGATCATAATTCTATGGATGTGATAGATGGTAGGATGGTTATGATTAGGTGATGTGATGTTTATGATATGATGATGTTTGTTATGATGAGATGTTTTGTTGGACATGTGGATGAATCTTTTGATTTCTTACTTAGATAAGCATGTGATGTAAAGCCTATGTGTATTATTGAACATTGATATATGTTTCATGATTAGTTGGTGTTGTTAGTTATTTGGATGAGATGATTATGATGTTATTTTAAGTATACATATGTTGTTGTAGATTGTATGTGATGATTGATGTACTTATACACATGTTTTTGTAGATTATATGTGATGATTGATGGACTTATGATGTGATAAAAGGTAATTTTGTAATGATTGTATGTTTTTTATGATTGGTTATGATAGGTAAAATTTTATTTTGATTAAAAAAAATTTAAACAAGGTACAACCCTTAATAAAACACTTAATTGGGTTTTAAATGTTTTTAATGAGATGCATATGATTATATGAAGGTGGTTGACACATAATGTAAGTGGGATTAGAAGACTAAATATGATGGAGATAGGTTAATCAAAATATAAATTCCATAATGAATGTATCAATAATTATATATGAGATAATAATAAGGCACGATGTGTCTTCTTTGGTAAGTACTAAAACCAATCAGAATATGATCACTTTATGAACATAAGTCCTTAAAATGATTTACATTAGTGTCTTCTATTTGGTTAAAAGATGTCTTGACCACATTATGTAAAGTAAGCTCAAAATCCCTTGTTTAAAAAGTGTATACAGGGGAGATGGATGAAAATGAAACTTTATTGTAAGAATAGTATGCCTCTTCTACATGGTTACCAAAAAGCTAATATAAAGAATTCTATGTCATATAAGATGTAGATTGATCGATGTGAGAAGTCTACTTATAAAAGCTGATTTTGGCTTCCAAAATTAATTTTTCCTGGTTCTTTTGATATTTTGTTATTGCTTGGAGGGATAGGGGAATCTGATCGATGTGGGAAGCTTCCAATAAGTTTTTATGCTTTGACAAATGTTTTACTCAACCATACTTCAATGGAGTGGTCTAAGTTTGTATGCTTTATTTAAGGATTTTTGATATTTAACCTTAAATGTATCAACCTACTTTTATTGAGTAATTTTGATATGTATTGGCAGCTATCCTTCAAGGGAAAAACTTGTGAATGATAGAAATGACCCCTGATTATAGTTCACTTGATTTTGATATTGATGTTTGCTTTTGATGACATAGACTTGCTTATAAAGGCTTATATCACCTTTTATATATGTAAAACTAAAGCAAAACAAGGTTGATGGTATGTAAACAAGTTTCAAGTGACAATGACCATGGGAATCCATCCTATAAAATGGGTGGAAAGTACCATGAGAATCATGCCATGGTACCCATGTTAAATATTAGGCTAAGGTTGTCATGGATAATCACATGATTTAGATTTAATTAGTTGTCCTTAGAATAAGGAGATGCAGGTGGAATGAAAATAAGGGATGAGCTTAAGTTAGACAAAAATTGAGTGCAGTCATGTTTAACTAAAGAAAGGATGTATATGTGAAGCATTGAGGGGCTCAAGTTATAATTTCCCTTTAAGAGAGGAAAACTAATAATATCCTAATCCATACTTGTGCATTATGATATAAGGTTAAAGACAATTGAAAATAAACTTGCCCCACTTAATTTTCTCCACATTGGTTACATGTTGATTTTACTTTAGGATGAGGTCTCTGATTTTGAGTTCTCATACTTTAAGGTGTTTGGTATAAGCATGTTTGATTCATTGTTGATATACATGAAGATGATTAAGTTTGTCCAAATGATGTTCATCAAGTAGCTCAAGTTGGGATTAAGTTTTTGATGATAATCACTCTTAAAAATGAGATATTGTAGGGATATGTGAAGAGAGGGAATTTGGATTTCAAGAGGTAAGAAAACCTTTGTTACAAACACAAGATAAAAAGGGGTAGTACCCATAGGGGTTTGAATGCTAGTATGATATACCCATAAATAAATGGGGATGTGTAAATACCAATCCTAACTAGATGCATTAACCATTTTAGTTAGCATGTTATTGAGATTTGTTTTATAAGCTTTGGTCTATCCATTAACTTGTGGATGATTGGATGATGAGAAACTTAATTTGACACTAAACATGTCATAAATAACTTAGAATCGTTTGTTTTTAAAATATTTGACATTATCAGTGATAATTTTATGAGGAACATCAAAATGATAGATAATGTGATGGTTGATAAAATCAATAATATTTTTGGCTTCATTTGAGATGAGAGGAATAGCCTTTTCCCATTTGGTTAAATATTTTGTTCTAGTGATGATAAAATAATGTTATTGTGAAGAATGGGGGTTAATTTCTCCAATGAGATCCATACCCCATTATGAGAAAGGCTAAATATCCTTGAATATTTGAAGACTATGGCTAGGTGTGTGATGTAACTTGACATGTTGTTGACATTTGACACACCTTTTCACAATAATATTGGTTAAGGGTGGGATAATGATAGCCAAGTCAAAGGATGTATTTAGTGATGGTGAGGCCATTAAAGTGTCTCCCACATATCCCATCATGCATTTCACTGATAGCATGAGAGGATTCATAACTATGTAGGTAAGGAAGAGGAGGCCATCAAAGCCACATTTATAAAGAATTCCCCCAAGTACGGTATAACATTAGGTATTTTGGATAAATGCTCTTTGAGCATTCTTAGAAGTTTAGAAGGGATGATGGTAAGGTTGAGGTAGTTATGTCTATTGGTACCAAAGGTTAGGTTAGGTTTCTTCCACATTGAAGATGGTAGGAAAGTCTAATTTGACATAAGAGGGTTGGGTAAGTCAATGGATAATGAAAGATAGCTTAGAGTTAGATGATGAAGATGAGATCTAGGAAGTGATAGAATCCATCATATTAGAAAACTTATTTGTAGATCAAGGAGTGGTTTGGTTATGGTAGTGTTTAAATGATGTTAATATTACATCAGATAGTTGTTTATAATATTAAAAGACATCATTCTTGCATTAATAAGAGCCATTGATTTGATTGACCACAAGTTAAGAGTCACAAAAAATGCTGATTATTTTGACTCCCAAGGCTATTATAATTTGGAGACCTATCATTAGGGCTTCATACTTAGCCATATTATTGGTACATTTAAACTTTATCTTGAAGGATAAAGGAAGTGGTTTAAAATGAAGGCGGATAAGGATTAAACTAGCTCCCCCACCATGTTGACACTTGGATCCATTAAAGAACATGGTCATTTTATGGGTAAAGTTTGCTTGAGAGAGGGTCATAATGGACACATCTAGAAACTCAAGAGGAGGAGATCAGTTGTCTGCTAATAATGTTTTAACCAATTGGTCAGTAATGACTTGTGCTTTAATTAACTTATGATGAATGAAATCAAAGTCAAAATCAACTAAAATCATGATACACTTATCCATATGCTATTTTTGGTATGGCTTGGAGTGCATATACTTGAGTAGGTTAGTGTTGGTTATGATAAAGGTTTTGTGGTTGAAAAGGTAGTGGTGAAGTTTGGTGGCCATAAAGACCAAGGTGAGGCAAATCTTCTTGGTATGGGTGTATTGATTCTTATAATCTAAAAGTGTGTGGTTAATTTAGTAGATGACTTGCTCTTTATGCTCCTCATCTCGATGAGCCAACGTTACCTCTAAAGAGTGGTTGGTGGTGGAAATATAAAGGTAAAAAGGCTGATATTCCTTGGGATGAATGAGGATGGGTGGAGATATAAATTATTATTTAAGAGAATCAAAGGCATTTTTATAGTTGTTATTCCACTTAAAAGATAAATCCTTCTTTAGAAGGTGGTGGAAAGGTTGGGATTGATTAGATAGCTGAGAGATAAAGCGATGAATGGATTGGATTTTCCCTTCTAAGCTATGGAGTTACTTGAGGTGGGTGGGAGGAGGCATGTCAAATATTGCTTTGATTTTGGTGGGATCAACTTTGATTCCCTAAAGAAAGATGATAAATCCAAGGATCTTTCCTAACAAGACCCCAGAGATGCACTTCTTGGGATTAAAGCAGACATGGTAATGGATGAATTGATTAAAGATAATATTAAAAGTAGTGAAATGATATTTTCAACATTTGGATTTCCTAAGAAGGTCATTGACATAGCATTTTATGACTTTATGAATAAGGTTATGGAAGATATAGGTCATAACATGTTGGTATGTTGCACCAATGTTATTTAATCCAAAAGGCATGACACTATAGCATAAAGTTCCTCATCAGGTGATAAAGGTAATTTTGTGTTTATCTTTAAGGATAATTAAGATTTGATTGTAACCTAAGAACCCATCCATAAGAGATAACATCTCATGGCTAGTTGTAAGATCAATAATCTAGTCAATGTTTGGAAAATACAAGTCATCCTTTGGGAAATCAAGGTTAAGGTCATGAAAGTCCACACAAATATGAAGTCCCCCTATGTCTTTAGTGATAATTAAAATGTTTGAAACCCATTAGGGATAATCAATGGGTTATATTAAATTGATAGATATGAGATGTTGAAGCTCTTCTTTGATGAGAAGGGCTATGTGAGGGTGCATTGATTGAATTTTTCATCTAACTATATTAGCATCATGTTTGGTGACTATAATGTGGGTAGTGATGGAGGAGTTAATTCTTATCATGTCACTATAAGACCAAGAAAATTATATGTTGTAGTCTTGTAAGGAGGGGAACTCCCAAAGTGCCTTGGGATTTAACACTTGGCCAATTTTGATAATGCATAGGTTATCCAAAGTACCCAAGTTGATATCCATGGTGGATTCATTCAACATGGTTGAAGTCTCAGAGGGAAGATATTTATGGATAGAAAAATCTTCTACACCAAGGTAGGTGAAAATGGAATAAACATCCTAACACTAAATGGTATTAATTATATGAGAGTCATTTCCTACCAAATCAAGATGGGTCATAATAATGGTCATGATCACCCCTTCCTTTTGATAAGTTAGGGGTTAAAGACTGATCATGTTACTTAAACAATTTTAGGAGGGATGATGTCAGAATCCTTAGTTGTAAATGGTGGAGTAGATTATGAGGATGGGATTTCCTTGTCAATGATGGTAATAGGAGGTAGGTTGGTTTGATTTTTAGGTGGCATCAAATCGAGGCCATTATTTTTGTGAAGTTTTTGGATCTTGATCATAAGCAACTCATACGGCCCAGGTTCATACTGACCTGGACCAAATCCCTTCCAAGCACACCTATAAATATATGTCTTAAAAAAATTTGGTTTATCCAGATAAGAGAAATTGGAGGTGAATGGCCGAGGTGAGAAATAGGTGGTGGGAGTGCCAAGGGGTTTATCAAGTCCCCTATAGATAAAATTAGTTTGACAAGTTGAGGGCTGAAAAGAATAACTCCAATATTGGGGTCATAACTAGGTTATTGGTTGAGATTCCCATACTCTTGAGGAGTAGGAAAATTTTCTAGTGTCAAAAGAAGATACCCTCACAATGAAAGACATTATAAGGTTAATTCTAAAGGGTCCATTATGGGGATTTAGGTAGAAGGGATGGATGAACTGGTGGATGCTTTATTGGTATAAGGAGATGGGGATTCATCTTTTAATGATGAAGGGTTATTGGATGGAGTTAGGAGAATGTCATTGGGTTGGTATGTTATGTTGTATGATGTAAAAGGACTTGAGTTAGCTTGTATGGTGACAACTTGACCTTTGTGTTCAAATTTGATGTATTGAAATAGGGTGGATGACACACAACCCATGGAGTGAATACAAGGGCATCCTAGTAAAATGTTGTATTGAAAATCACCTTATATTATGTATAAAAGCTTAGGAAGCATGTAGGGTCCTAATGAAATGTGAAGGATAATAGTTCTTAAAGTTGTGGCCATGGTATCATTGAATGATCAGAGTACTGCTAAGGTTTTTGACATAATGGTCTCAGGTAATTTGAGTTGGTTATAGGTATGGGAGGAGATAATATTGATGTTATCTCTGCCATCAACCATAACTCTCTTGATGCAGGTTTGGTTGATATAGGTAGTAATGAAGAGGGGAGGATATGGATCATCTAGATGGATGGAGGGTATTTTTTAATCCTTGAAGGTAACAAGGTCAGAAATTTGAAGATCTCTAACAAAGGTTGCTAGAGGTTGTGGGTATTCTAGTTAAACCTCTATGGATTAAAAATCCTCTTTAATCACTTGGCGGTGATGGGGTGAGGTATTGATCAATTCATACAAACTCATCTTCACTAGTGTTTGGTAAAGTTATTTTAGAACTAATCATTGGATTGATTTAGAAGGGTTAGATTGAGAGGGACCTAAGATGGATATCTTATGTTTGGTTAGAGGTAAAGGTGCTTGGTGTTGGTTGGGTGATTGGGTGGTGGAAGAGGGATATGTGAATAGAATCAACAAGTTTTCTTTTCCCTTATATTTTTGTTGGGCTTGTGATCATGTGACCACATGGATGGTATGGATTTGGGGAAGAATCAAGCTAGAGGATTACTTTAGTTTCTCTTCACTCTGATATGAGAGTGGGAGAATAGGTAAGTGTTGGTTGATGGATCTTGGTTCTTGGACCAATGGTGGGATCATAGGAGGCTCATTTGACAATAAGTCATCCTCTTCATATATTTGATGGGGTAATACTTGGAGAGATATATAGTTCTTTGTATCATGCCCAAGTGTCCTATGGTATGAGCATACTAATTTTTCATTATACTAATATGGATTAGGACTATGTGGGTCAAATGGTTTGATAGGGGGAAATCTTAAGCAAGATGTTTGTAATAACATTTTCAAGATGGTTGAGTAAGACCTAAGAAAAGGTGGAAAAGGCATGGAGGTTTTAGGTTTGGTAGTTGAGGTGGAAGCCCTTTTAGGAGTAGGTTTGATGGTAAGATATCTGGGTGAATGAGCATTATTGGTGGATGGTTTTGGTATAGATTGCTTGGGGGTGAAAATTTTTGGGGTAGATATGTAAGAAGTAGGCAGTTTGGTTATAGAAGATTTCGTAATATTAGGTGAGGATGAAAGTAGGAGTAATGGTGATCCAAGAGTGGTGGTTGGATTTGTGTTTTGTTTGGGATGGTTGGTTTCCTTACCAAGGTATAAGGGTGAGGTTCCAAAATATAAGGTAAAGTAAAAAGGGGAAGCAGAGTTTTGGTTTTTGGAATCTTGGGTGGTCTCACCTTTTTTGTTGGCTTCATTTGGGGCTTCATTGATATGTGTGGTTAAGTTAATTTAAATTCTAATGAGGATTTAGTAAAGCTATAAATAGGGAAGATGCCAAGATTTTTGGTGGGCTTGGTTGGAATGGTAGAAGGTGCCCTAATTATTTTAGGTGGAGTTAGTTCATATGGTTTAGTTATGGTTTGATTGGTAGAGGTTTTCAATGGGTTGGTTGTAATAATAGTGGGTTTGATAGTGGAAATAGAAGGTTTGGATGATAGTGGCATGGTTGGAGGATATTTTTTGGTTGGGTAAGGAAGCCCAATATGGTTCCAAAATTGGCATGATATTCATTGGGTTGAGATAAGTACTTTAAGTTTTGAACCAGTCTAGAGAAGGGCTTATAGATGGGTTTTATCCCTTTGATACTAAGCTCAAAGGTCAAACCCATATATGGAGAGAGAGGATTGGTTACCTCTCCCTTTTCCTCAATTAAAGGCTCTAAGGTTTTGGAAGATGAGTATCCTATAGGAGAGGTAGGTAGAGTGCTATCTTCTTTATGGATGATTTCCAAAGGAATAATGGATTACTATATGACAGAGGAGAAGGATATGGTGGTATTGTCTACTTATTTTGGTATGCCTTCCAAAGGAGAGGTTGGTAGCTCAAATACCTCAATAAGTGGAGAAAGTGGAGGGGTTGTTTCCTTGGTTTTATTTTCTAAAGGAATGGAGAGTGACTCCTCTACCTCAATAAGTGGAGGGGAAAGAATGATGGTTTGGGAAATGGTTTCCACAAAAATGAGTTAACTAAGAATTACGTTAATGGTATGGACTTCATGGTTGTGAGAGGATTCCACTCTATTTTTTTCATTTTTCATGGAAGGGGAATGGTTGGGAAATGGCTATCTAAATGTGTCAAGTGATTGATTTGGGGGTGCATTAGGGTTATCCAACACAATTTCCCCATTATCAATGATATTTATGATGATGTTCTTGAAGGTATTACACCTACTAATGTCATGTCAAATGACATAGTGAAAGGTGCATAATTCATTCTCCTTATACTAACTAGGTATAAGATGAGAGGAATCCAATTTATATGGAGGTTTGAATTATGGGAGTTGTATGATATTTTCTTTTAACAACCTTTCCAATACCAAAGCATATAAATCCCCTAGCAAAGTAAATTATTTTTGGTTATTGTGGTTTGGATTTCTAGTTTTTTTATTGGAGGAATTGGAAGATTTGTGTTGGTTAACAATGGGTGGAAGGGTGGTTTTAAGGACAACTGCATTCATGGTTCCTTTTTTTTGGAGTTAGTGTTGATTTTATTGTTAGGTTTTGAGGAAGGAGTGTCATTAGATTTGAAGGTGGAATTATTATTTCTCAATTTTAGTTTCCCCTCATTAATGGATTTGTTCTCTAATTTATGTGCCATAGTGAAAGCCTCATCAAAGGTCCTAAAAGTCTAAACCTGTTAAGTGGAGGAAATGTGTTTGGTACAAGCTCAAGAATTGAGTTCAATCAGCTCAGGTTGGGGTAAAGAGAAAGAGAGTTGATTTATCAAGCTTCTCTGATAGGTTATAAATTTAGATATGAAATCATCATCAAATTTACAAATGGAGTAGATATCAGTGACGGAAACTTTCTTAGAGATGTTTATGGAAAAGTGATCTAAGAAAGTTTGATATAATTGGGAAAAATAAAAGGAGTGATTTGTAATAGAATTGTAACAATCTAGTGCTAGCCTTGATAAAGAAATGGGTAAGATATGAATAAGGAGATCATCATCATATGAAATCAAATATAAAGAATGCCTAAATGCTCTCAAATGTTGTTGAGGTTCTTCTTTGCTCTAAAATTTTAAAAATTTCATAAATTCCCATTAAGGAGGTTAAGCTTGAATGGGGACAGATGGATGAATTGGTTCATTATAGATTTAGTCATAAGATAAGAGGTTATGGCACCAAAAATAGATGACTCCAACGTATTCATTTTTTCTATTAACATTTTAACAAGGTCATTTTGTGGTTGTGCACCCCCATAATTGTGGGGTGGATTATGTTGGGTTTGTGATCCGTAAACTACACTGATAAACTTAAATTAAAGTATATAATATGGATACTAAATTTATCAAACTTAACAAATTATCAAAATACTCAAAAGAACTTGCAAATTGTTTGGCATTTATGTGTTCTCAGTTATCAAATTGGATTGGAACTGTCGAATGAATTTTAACTTCCATTCACCATTTAAACCAATTTTATTTTAAAACTATCATAAATTGTCTATGTTTATACTTTGTATATATTAAAAAATATAAAAATAAATTAAAATCATGTAAATAAAAGACAAGTTACCACACGACATTGATAACGGAGTTTGACATCTCTTGCCTACATCTCTGGGCCCGCCTAATAGTGAGTACCATTTCTATTAAATTTGTGCAACAAATGGCTTACAAATTATTTCAAATGCTGCACAACTTCCCTTAGGTTTGATCTCTATCTAAGAATTCTACCTACACTAATATACTCAAGCTCAGCAACACAAAATCCTTCCTCAATCTTCAATCCCTTTTTGAAGGTGCTTAAGTCCTTGTACTTAACTATTGGTCTATCCAAAATAATAACTTTAACTTCTCTTTTAATTACAAAACATAATTAAAAAGGCTTACTTACTATGTACCAGGTTAGATAATGGATTAAAATCCATTTTCTAGCTTTCTCCAAGCTTCCATCGAGCTCTTGGCCTATAAAATAATAATACATAGTCGGTTGAATGTTTCCCTTCAAATACAAATTCATGCCTTTTATAACACTTCCAAACCCATAGCTTGGAAGATCAAGGCATATCTATTTTACA
Organism: Torreya grandis; assembly: GCA_037957365.1. Classification (NCBI taxonomy): domain Eukaryota; kingdom Viridiplantae; phylum Streptophyta; class Pinopsida; order Cupressales; family Taxaceae; genus Torreya; species Torreya grandis. The sequence goes on from JARHVA010000314.1 coordinate 1,638,274, forward strand.
TGGCAGGTCATGAGTTCAAGTGTTACCCCTTATTTTTGGGCATGCTTAGACTTATCTATTATCCCACATGTACAAAATCTCAATGGCTTTGAGACTTTAAAAGGAATGGTGGCCAGCTTGAATAATGCTGACACCCCTTTTGGTGTGCTCAAGGTGCTAGACATAGCATGGTACATTGGTTCTTGTCCCAATCTTGGCATATATGCTATGGCATGTCCTCTTCTCATGTTCCATGAGCTATATGGATGTGGCATGTATTTTAGTGACCCATTCTCAAGTTCCCATGACTCAGCATATGACATGGTAAATGTCTCCAATCTCGAGGTCTATGGCTTAGCGTTTGACATGGAATTTCTCATGGTCTCTAAACTTAGTATTATCTCAAACTTGACTTGGAAAGGTAATTGGAGGTGGTGTGGTAATCACTGGTTTCTCCCATGTGGCATAATAGGGTGTGGTAAAAGTAAATTGCAAAGAATGTTACAAGCTATTTAAAACATATAATTGATTTGTCCCACATGCATCTAGTGGGTACAAAATATAGGTTTAAAACCAAATTCAAATGTAATGGAATGTGAGATGGAGGCCAAGTCACCCCTCCTTAATCAAGTGTGTCGACCCTCACTGAGGGCCCTCAGTGAGCCAATAACGGGGCCCACAGTTTTCCATATAACCAATTTTCAAAGATTGGAGGCTAAAACCAAACCAAAACACCAAACCAAATTTTTGCACGAATATACAAAAATGTAATTCCACATGTCAATGGGTGATTGGTCCACTTTTCACACTCAAATTGTGACACCTCCTTATTTTTCCTATCACAAAATAACTTTTGCAACCTATAACTTGGGCATTCAGACTCTATTTTGTGATCCAAAAGAAGCATTAGAAAGTTCTTGATGAGATATTCCATATGCAAGATTTTTAATCATGACTTGGGACCTTTTTCCAAATTGAAATCTAGATCACACCTCCTTACAAAAGAGGCTTTTGGTCTCCAAAAATCTACTATCTCTTGAAAACTGATAACTTGTCTACTACATCACATCAAACAAAACCCAATCATAGCAAGAGATAAACATTGGAAAAATAAATGATTCATAATTCAACTGATATGGCATGAGTAAAGAAATCTAAAAATACCAATAAACTGATCACAACATACCAAAATTGTCTATCTATGTCACATCTTGTAAAGTGATGAACTGTCAAATAATTGAAACAATTCCCAATGTAACTACAAAACAAGTTTGTTAATGCCAACAACATATAATAAATGTTGTATACATGTTACAATACAATGCCTTGGTCTGGGACTTACAATTCTAAGCAAATGTAAACAACATAAAGTGTATATTGCCTAACATCCAAACATGCCCATAGGGTCTTATAATGCATCTATACATCCATGTGCCAAAAATAGATACATTCTTAAAATAGAAGTCAAATATGAGACAAGTTTTGTAAGGACATTAACTCAACCCAAAAGATGCATTCTATTATTATCTCCAACTGATCAAATGAGTTCAAGTCCTATAGACAACTCACTCAACATAAATAGGAGTTTCAAAACATAGAGCTATTCAACATAAGGTGAGAATTGAAATACTTCAAATGATATATTTGTCTCGAAGTGTTCTCACAAGCTCTAATAATGCATCATCAAATCTTATTATTTCGTTTAATCAAATTCTTAACAATGCTTTGAAAAATAAATGCATTATAAATCCACTTAATCAATTTTTATGCCTAGTTAACTTGATTTCCTTAGTGAATTCCTTAACATCATTATGGATTGATTTAACTTCATTGACCTTATTAATAGGTTGATAAATCATCTTAGTTTTACCATGTATAAAATGAGAAGATGATTGAAGTTTAACACAATGATCAATCTAATGTCCACTCATATGGCAATAAGTGCATAAAACCTTCTTAGGTGAGGTCTCCCTCTTACCTCTTCTCACTTTGCCATGATGAGAATGGTTTTTAACACCTGCAATTTGCTTAATCAAAGCATGTCTCTTCCAACAAAATGTAACACTATGGTTATGCATCCCATAAAAAGTGCAAGGAAATGATTACATCCTCTTCTGAATGTTAAATAAAAATTTATTAAACATAAAAAGTGGATCAGAAGATTTAGTACTAACTATAGTGTAGGAACTAGGAGGTGAAATCTCAATACCTCAATTACCTATTCTCTTACACTGCATATTCTCTACTAGTGGATTTAGACCTTTGCTATCAAAATTTTGCCTTCCTTTAGCCATGGAGGAATTTTCTCTAATTTCCACCTGCTCACTAGTGTAACCCAAACTTGCATGACGAGATCTATGCTCTACTTGTATTGTGTTATTCATTCCTTGGCCATCTCAACCAAGACCCCTTCCATTAAATCCCATTTTCATCAACAATTTGGATCCTATACCTTTAGTGTGTTGTTTAAAACTACCAAAAACATCATTACTTGAATCCAAATCTAAATGGAAAGAAGAAGATGAATGACTTGGTGAATAACTTATAGTGCACTCAGTCATAGTCTCTACATCTGAAGTAGAAGGTATTGTCTTCTTTGGTTCACCACACTATAATTTGATCAAGAGCTCATCCTTAGATTCAAGCTCTAATTTCAAAATTGCAACTTTCTCTTCAAGAGTTAAGAGCTTGCATCTCAAGAATACATTCTCATCTTGAATCTGGGTGTTTATGGCTTCAAGATATTCCATCTTAACTTTATGTGATAACTTGCCCATGGTTTTTTGAAAGTACACTGATTCCACAAGTACACACTACAATCTAATTAAGTGATATTGATAACCAATAAACTGAAAGTAATTGTCAAATCACACATTCATAAGCTAACCCTACTTGCTAACTACTCTAATACCAAACTTTGATCCATAAACTACACTAATAAACTCAAAGTGAAGTTTATAATATGGATACTAAATTTATCAAACTTAACAAATTCTTGAAATAATCAAAATAACTTGTGAATTGTTTGGCATTTATGTGTTCTCAATTATCAAATTAGATTGGCACTGTTGAATGACTTTTAACTTCCATTCACCATTTAAACTAGTTTTATTTTAAAAATGTCATAAATTATTAATTTTTATACTTTACATATATTAAAAATTAGAAAATTGAATTAAAATCATGTAAATAAATGACAAGTTACCACATGACATTGATAATGGAGTTTGACATCTCTTACCTATGTCTTTGAGCCCACCCAATAGTGAAGACCATTTCTATTAAATTTTCACAAAAAATGGCTTACAAATTCTTTAAAATGCTTCATAACTTCCCTCATGTCTGATCTCTATCAGATAATTCCACCTACACTAATATACTCAAGCTTAGAAACATAGAATCATTCCTTAGTCTTCAATCCCTTTCTGAAGGTGCTTAAGTCCCTGTACTTAACTATTAGTCTATCCAAAATAATAACTTTAACTACTCTTTTTAATTACAAAACATAATTAAAAATGCTTAATTTCTGTGTATTAGGTTAGATAATGGATTAAAATCCATTTTATAGCTTTCTCCAAGCTTCCATCTAGGTCTCAAGCTATAAAATAATAATACACAATCGTCTGAATGCTTCCCTTCAAATACAAGTTCATGCCTTTTATAACACTTCCAAACCTATAGCTTAGGAGGTTAAGGCATATCCATTTTACATGGAAAGTCATGAGTTCAAGTCTTACCCCTTTTTTTGGGTGCACATAGACTTATCTATTATCCCACATTTGCAAAATCTCAATGGCTTTGAGACTTTAAAAGGAATGGCAGCCCGCTTGAATAATGTTGATGCCCCTTTTGGTGGGCTCAAGGTGCTAGACATAGCATGGTATGTTAGTTGTTATCCCAATATTAGCATATATGCTATGGCATGTCCTCTTCTCACATTCCATGAGCTATATGGACATGGCATGCATTTTAATGACCCATTCTCGAATTCCCATGACTCAACATATGATGTGGTAAAATGTCTCAAATCTCAATGTCTATGGCTCAACATTTGAGGTGGAATTTCTCATGGTCTCCAAACTTGGTATTATCTTGAGTTTGACTTGGCAAGGTAATTGGAGGTGGCGTGTCAATGGCTGGTTTCTCCCATGTGGCATAATGGAGCATGATAAAATTAAATTGTAAAGAATGTTACAAGCTATTTAAAACATATAATTGATTTGTCTCACATGCATCTAGTAGGTATAAAATATAGGTTTAAAACCAAATTTGAATGCAATGGAATGTGAGATGGAGGCCAAGGCACCCCTCCTTAATCAAGTGTGTCGACCCTCATTGAGGGTCCCCAGTGAGCTAATAATGAGGCCCATGGTTATCCATATGACAACTTGTCAGAGACCAGAGGCTAAAACCAAACCAAAACACCAAAACAAATTTTTGCATGAATGTATAAAAATGTACTACCACGTGTCAATGGGTGATTGGTCCACTTGTCACATTCAAATTGTGACATCTCCTTATTTTGCCTATCATAAGATAACTTTAGTAGCCTATAACTTGGGCATTTAGAATACATTTTGTGATCTAAAATAACTACCAAAAAGTTCTCGACGATCTCTTCCATGTGCAAGATTTTTCATCATGACTTGGGACCTTTTTTTAAACTTAACTTCAGATCAATTTGGGTAGGTGTGACATATGGGTAGCTGGAGGGGGGTTGAGAAGCTACCACATATTGGTATGTGTACATGGGGGGTTAGGTTGATGCTACATATGAATGAGTATAGATAGGTGGTTGGGTATAATATAGAGGCACATATCCTTGTGGGTTAGTGCTGTAGCTTAGGTTTTATGTAATGGGTATCTTTTAGGGGATTGATGTAAATTGGGTTGGAGGTATGGTTGGGTTAGTAGATAGAGTATAGGTGGTAACTCTGGTACTGATGGGTGTAAGGGTAAAAGGTATGGGGACCACTAAGCTCTGGAATGGAGTGGAGGTAGGTGGGTTTATCTTAGATAAGCATGGCATAATTTATCCTCTTTTTGTAAATTTTCCTTCATTTTTTATATATACAGGGTGTGGTGTGGCCTTTATAGGTTGATGGTTTATTTTTAGGGTGTAGCTTTGAGGATTAGAGTCAAAATGCAAGTATTTATTGTAGGATGTGGTATAGCAGCTTGCGAGATACAACATTGTGTAGGTGAAGGTGAAAGTGCAACTTTTTGTGCAATATTTTCTATAGGAGATTTTTCTATCTCTATGAGATTTCATTATAATCTTGTTTTAGATTAATGTTTTATTTGAGAAATTTATTAGTGGATGTATCCCACAATGGGTTAACCATGGTAGATCTATGTTATGTGTGATTAGTTCTTATTCTCTTCATTTTTTATGATTTCATAATATCTATGATTTGAGGATTGTTTTCATGATGCATGTTATTGCATAAGTTAGATCTAATTTATGGTTATATTAAATATGATTTAAATTTTTTTAATTCCTAATAGTAGGTGGGTGGGTAAAAAGAGGAAAAATGATGAAACTAGTAAAAAGTACTCCCATGATAAGTGGGGTACCAATGCCTAAAGGTTGGGTTGCTTCTATACTATAAGAGTTGTTATTTGGGGTAGAAGGTGTTTATGTGTTGGTTGGTTGGGTGGGTTGGTTTTGGATGGTGGTATTGGTTGGATTATTAGTAGAAGAGGATGCTTGGGTGACCAAGGGTTGGGTGGAAATAGTGGAAGTAGAAGTGTTTCCCACAAGGTGGGATGTCATGTTATGATCTCCATAAATTTCATGTTATTATGTCCATATATCATGCTCATCTTGCTTGTTTACCATGCTTTTGAAACACTTTTCCATATAATTCCCTACTTTCATGAACCATATAGCATTATGTTTTAAAAATCTTTTAAATAGTTGAAAATATGTATTAAAATTAAATATATGATGGTTGTCTATTACTTTAGGATGATTTTTCTATGTATGTGTTTTGAAGAAATAAGTATATAACACGAAACATCCTGCAATAAATGGAATCTCATTACATAGACCATCCTATAGCCACTATATGGCTAAAGTCAATGATTAAAATATTTTGATTCTCTTCTAACCCACTCATAAGAATTACTCTAACCTCCATGGAGTTCAATAAAGAAGCAGTTGAAGAATGAAACAACCCTATTTGTCCCGCATCAAAGTCACAAGATTCACATGAAGAATGTTTGTAGCGAAGAGAACCAATTTTGATTATTCCAATTAAAATGTATCTTAGAATAGAGCATATATATTTTTTTCATAAAATAATATCCTCTATGTTATATAAATGTGTAACAACAGAGTTGAGAGATATAGAGAAAATAGTATATATTGAATAGAGATTATCAGAAGTACATTATGTTAAGTAATTGTGATTGCAACTTCATGCAAAAATGTGTTGTATTTTTGATTAATATGAGTGAAAAAGTATAATTTAAATATAGTGTTGTAAAAGGAAGGGTTAAATCTGGAGTTGGAAGGAGGAAGAGACTCCTTTGGATGGCTATAGCAACAATCCAACCCATCTAGTTGGTTAATCATGTTATTTGATTTACTTAAGTATTATGTGTTTCATTTATATATTGTGTTATTTGAATTCTTGTTTAAGATTTGTTTTACGAGGATTCTCTGCATAAGTATTTATTTTACTATACTTTTTTTATGTTTCATTTCATTTAATACACTTCAACATCTTAGATACAATTAGCAAAATGTCAAATTAGAGATTGAGTGTGCACATATAGTGATGTCATCCTATCAAGTCTAAGTCCTTGGGTTGACATTTAAATGAGGTATAAGGTATAAATCCATGGTTACTCTCCTTTCTCATTTTGATCAAGAGAAGTATATTTGAATATGAATCAGCTTCTAGTCATTTCTGGTGCCATTATCAAGGAAGGGTGTCACACACTTGTAATCTTCAATATTGATAGCAATTATTTCTAGATGTTTATAGTTTTTCTAAATCTTTCTATTTTTACAAATTAAATATTTCTTGATTTCATTTTTTCCTTTTTTTTGCAATTAAGATAGTGGAAAGTTTCAAAAACCCCCATATTACTAACCCTGTGTAGGTAGGGTGGGAAAAAAGTTTAAAAAAAAAGAAAGAGAAAAGGCACTACCACAATAAAAATGTTTTATTTTCCTTTTATTTTCTTGTAGATTCATTCCCTTAGATCAAAAATACATTTTCCTTCTTGCTACAAGATGGAAAACTTGATACTATAGGATAAAACCTATGGTTGTAAGATAAACTTATTGCTACAAGACACATATCTTGATATATGATGTCTTTCTACATTCCATACTACATCAATCATTTTCTCCCACTTAAATGAGAACGTATGCCATGATCACCACTACACTTCATCATTTGCATATTTATGAAAGGTATTTCTATAGGTAATATAGTAATTATTCTATATTTATTACCTATCATACATTTTAATTATTTCAAAAGATGATGAGACTTAATTCTATCAATGCACCATCGTATCCTCTCATTATCATGCTTTCTTACCATCTCCATCATTGTTGATGTGACCATTGACACAACTACTACTACCACCCCTTACTCTTTCCATGAGTGCTTTGTGCACGTCAGCCTTCACCCCTTGAGGACAAGTAACATATTAAGTTTGGGGTAGATGTTTCATCTATTTAAAATGATTATTTCACATCTCAATGAAAAATTCACAAATCAATCTACCATTACCCAAAACCCTTGTTGTGAATACCCAAACCTACAACTCACACAATATGGGAGGCAATTTGTTGAAACATGAACCACTAGATATTACCTCTTTGACCAATAACCCTTATTCTAGCATATAGGATGGGTGTAGTATTTCAAGAAAATATAGTCTATGGATGAAGGAATTGTAGAGGAATTTTTTGGTACATTGAATAATATTTTGGATATGGTAAAATGGATGGAAGTAAAGATGATGGAAATAGACATTATCAGAGTAACTAGACTTCCTAGAATAAGGGAGGAATGGAAAGACAAATATGATGTTAAGGTTGAGAGATGAAGGTTTAGAAAAGTAAATGAATGAATATAAACCTCAAAGTAGGGCACCATAAGGTTGTCTCTACTAAGAAGATAGGCTAAGGTTGTTGACTTTATTTACACATATTTCATCTACAAAGAAAGGCATTTGATGCTGCATGACATACACTTCAAGTTCATGAATCATTTATGGCATGGAGTGGAGATAAAAATTCATAACTTTTTGCTTCATATGATCACCAAGATGTTGAAGGCTTTTCAAAAAGGTAATTCTAAAGATCTTTCTCACCATTTTATCATCCATTTACTTGTTAAATATTATTTACAAAGAACTATACCCAGCATCAATTGGGAGGAATTTCTCCAAATACCTGGAAATGAAGAGAGTGATAGCGAAAGAAATGAAGAGAGTGATAGAAAAGGAAATGAAATAGAAGAAGAATTGGAAGTTGAAAAACAAAAACCAAAATAAACCCTCCATATATAACCACAAAAACCTATAATATAAAACCTTCCCGCAGCCACACAAGAACCTATGGAAGAAGGTATTCCTATAACAACATAAGAACTTGCAGCAAGGGTTGAGAGAAAGAAAAAGAGGAAACTCATTTTTTAGCCTAATTAAGATGAGTCTGAGAAAGAATTCCCATATTATTCTAAGAAAACCAAATTAACCTCCACTCCCCTTACATCTCATAGATTACAAATAAAAATGAGAACTAAGCCTTCTTCCATTATTCAAATAAATGAAGAATCTTGGGAGAAAAGGACTACTAGTAAAAATGAATCTATTGAGGCTAAAACAGATAGGAAAGAATGTTCTCCAGTATCCCATTAAGAAGAATAAAAACAATTTGAGAATAGTTTTGAAGAATTCAATGAGAAGCCAATTAAGTAGAGTCTTGAAGAAATGTAAGAAAGATAAGAACAACTTGAACACAATCTTGAAGAATGCAAGAAGGAGAAGAATAAGTTGAACACAATCTTGAAGAAATACACGAGGAATAAGAACAAGTGGAACACAATTTTAAATAATTGTATGAGGAACTTGTATAGGAATAAATAGAACAAGAGTTAGATGAGGAACCCATATAGGAAGAAGCTAAACAATTGGAGCAACCTACTATAGTGAAAGTGGAATTTTCCACTCTTGAGAAATCCTTGCAAGAAATTGAAAAATTAAGGAAGTAACTACAAGATCAATCTGGTGGAGGCCTAGATGCACTTACTATAGTAGCTTGTTAGTTTTAGACCTCATTCAAGGATCACCCTATAACTAACATTCCATAACCTTTAATAGAGGTCAATCAATAAGAGGAACCTAAAGTTGCCCTTGAGGTCAGGTATCACTCTTATTTTACAATATCTTTTGAACTATTAAATTGGATGGATAATCAATTTGAATCTCTAAATGAATTAAGGAAAGAGAATTGGAAATTAAAAGAGGAAAATAAGTTGAAGGAAGAGAGCATCACCAAACTGAAATAGAAAGTTGAGGACATGGTTGGTATAATTCAAGAACTCCTTGATTGTAGGCCTCCTGTAAAAGTTTATTTAGTTTATCTTGAATAAAAATGGCACAAGTTCAGATTTATTATAATTTATTGTGATATACCCCATGAGTTTATTGCTCCCATTTTCTTATTTTCCATTTATAAAATAAGTTCATAAGAAGAACAAACATAATTGTGTGAGTTCTACCTAAACAATTATGTTATTCGTATGATAAAGAATAAAATCCAAATCTATATGTTGGAGATGCCCAATTGCAATAATTTTGATCATATTTGTTAAATGAATATAAAAGAGGAAGAGAAATATCAGAATATAAGACAAAGGAAGATGAAATCCAGTTACTTATCAGGGGTGAATCAATAGCACTTGATGTTGTGTTAGCAAAGTGGGACAATATCATGTTAAAGAAAGAAGTTAAAATTTAGTTTGGAAATAAATGTGATGAGGTTCAATATTTTTATTTAGTTTTGAGAACTTCTATTAATCCTTTAGTTAAAGAGTTTTGTATCAAATGCTAGAATGAGTTCACTACTACATAGAAGAAGAGGGAGCCCTATTCCCATTTTAATTGAAATGTAGTATTTAACAAGACTAAAAAATGCATTCTTCTTGTAGGTGACATGGGATCAAAATTACTAAACCTAAAGTTCCATCCAACCCTATTTTTCTATCTTATTATAAATTGGTAGGATAAAATCCTAGTGGACAAAGCCTGAGAAGCCAAAAGTTGGAAAATATTTAAGTAGAGGTGGGGTTTTTACGCTCACCTTTCCAAGGGCATTGTAGAACCCATGAATTTTAGATTTTTTTACGCACTAAAAATGAAAAAGTATGGTGCTTAAGGTCAAGTAAGAGCTTAAGTTTTGGGGTGTGATGAACCTCATAAATGTCATGTTCTTGTGTCCATCTATTGTGCTTATCCTTCTTGTTTACCATGATTTTAAAACACTTTTCAATATAATTCCCTACTTTCATGAACCATATATCATTATGTCTTCAAACTCTTTTAAATAGTTTAAATTATATATTGAAATTAAATATATGATGGTTATCTATTACTTTAGGATGTTTTTTCTATGTATGTGTTTTGAAGATATTTTGAAAAAATAGGTATATAATATGAAGCATCCTACAACAAAAGGAATCTCATTACATAGACCATCCTACAACCATTGTGTGACCAAAGCCATTGATAAATAGATTTTTATTCTCTTATAACTAACTCATAAGTATGACTCTAACCTCCATGGAACTCAATAAGGAAGTAGTTGAAGAATGAAAAAACCCTATTTGTCTTGCAACAAAGTCACAAGATTCACATGAAGAATGTCTTTAGTGAAAAGAAACAATTTTGGTTATTCTAATTTGAATGTATCTTAGAATAGAATGTAAATATTATTTTTCATAAAAAAATCTCCTTTATGGTATATAAATATGTAGCATTAGAGTTCAGAGATATAGATAAAATAGTATATGTTGAATAGAGATTGTCAAAAGTACATTATGTTAAGCAATTGTGATTGTAACTTTATGCAGCAATTTATTTATGTACTTGTGATTAATATGAGTGAGCAATTCTAAGTTCAATATAATGTTGTAAGAGGAAGTGTTGAAGCTGTATTTGTAAGGAAGCAAGGCCCCCTTTGTAAGGGTATATCAATAATCTAACCCATCTAGTTAGTTAAGCATGTTATTTGATTTCCTTAAGCATTGTGTTTTTCATTTCTAAATTATGTGATTTACATTCTTGTTTAAGATTTTTTCAAGGAAGCTTCTCATGCATAATAATTTATTATACTATACTTTGTTTAAGTTTAATTTTAAGCATTTAATTTACTACACTTAATCATCTTAGATATAATCAGTAGAATGTCAAATTAGAGATTGAGTGTGCACATATATTGACATCATCCTATCAAGTCTATGTACCTAGGTTGACATTTAAATGAGGTAGAAGGTAAAGATCCATGGTTACTCTCCTTGAGAAATTTAATCAAGATAACTATATCCAATTATGAATCAATTGCTATTTAACATGCCATAGGGTGAGCCAATAGGAGAAACTGAAGTAGGGGTAGGGTGAGATATGGTGTTAAGGTAATGTTGGTGGGATATTAGGTCGTTATCAAAAAAGGTGGTGAAATTTGTATCTCCTTCGGAGACCATTTGAGGGAAGGTAGGACTCCCAGAAGGATGGGGAGAACTCTCTAAATCTAATATGTACTCCATGGATGAAGGAGAAAAGAGAGATGGATGATTGGGAGGTGGATCTTAATTTTCTTGGTTTCTTAGTTGTTTCCTAGTTATAACCATGAAAATAAGGGGAAGAGGAAGATACAATCAATTTTAGAACTTAAACAAAGAGAAGACAAGAAAAAGTCAAAGAAATAAAACACACACTAAATCATCTTATATCATGAGGTTATTTTTAGTCTTTCTCATGGTTTATGCCTTAATCTTTAACAATTGTGTGACTCAAATTGACTTTTAGAATGATTATTAGAAAAAATGTCTATGGTTGGTTTTAGGTTCTATTCAAGATCTCAAAGGGATCCATGTTGAAAATTAGTAAATGGCTTGATATTAGGGCCTACCCACTCACTTCACACATCATAATGATAAGGGTGTCGGGTGCTTATCCAAAATATACCGATTGTTAGAGATTATACTCATATAACAAATTGAGTTTGTTCTCTTGTTGGTGGTGAAATCCAAGTAGGATAGCCAAGAAAGTTGACCACTAGGTAATGAAATACCTGTTAGGCCTTATGCCAATATTTTTATGCTTGATTAGGTATAAGTGCTTTGGTCTTGTGTGTGTGATAAGAGTAAAGATATCATTAGTTCACTTGATTAATTAAGATATGTGAGCTAAAATAAACAAGAAAATAATGTATGCAGTCAATTTTAAGCCTAAAATGAAATTTTTATTTCATTGTATGAGAAGAAAAAACTAGAAGAATAATCACCTAGATGCAACTATGAATCTAAGGAAATACTCAAGGGTCACACCGAGAATGCCAAAATATTTCACGTATATTTTTATTTATTTCCTAGGAAAAAGTTGTAAAACTTGAAATAAGGGTGAGGTTAGTAGAACCTAGATTTGGTTTGCACTTTATGATCTAGACAGTTGTTGATAATTCTCTTTGTCTAGGGAGGAATGACTTGTAGATAATAAATAAATAATGAATGGCTGATTTGTTAGATATTAGGGTGGATTACCAAGAAATCTAGATCTAGGAAGCATTAGCTTCCTTGAAGGATATCAATACACACTTTTAAATGATCAAGTTATGGAAATGAAAGATAAATTACTTGCATAAATGATAAAAGTTACTAAAATCAAGTACAAGAAGTTATTGAAAGAGATTAATTTGACTAATTATAGAAATAAATGATTGAATATTAAATCTAAATAAATCATACATGGTTCAAAAAATAGGGTGATGTTATATGCTTAGGTAGAAGGTTAGAAAGTGGGATTTGGCTGGAGTCTAATAGGTGAAATTAGCTTGCTATCGGAATTGTCACATAGTGACTATTGATGGTTGGATGACCATTGGTCATTGGGTCAGACCATAAATGGTTAAGTGATCATTAACATTTACTATCATATTTAGCTTAGGTAAGGGTAGGTCTATTCTGGAAGGTGGTTAAGTGATTCTGAGTGTTGGGTTTAGGATAGAGGTTGGATGCAAGATAAAAATAAAGAACTTATTACTGATAGCAGATACTTAGCTCTATTGCCTAAAGAATGTTGAGGTGAGTGGTTTAAAACCCATTATGGATATTAGAGAAATTTTGACAAAGTGTTGGTGTCTTCACTATGATTGATGAAATACAACACTTTAGATCTCTGACCTAGTCACTGGTTCACTAGAAGAATACCTTCAAAAGAAGTTTTGATATGAGAAACTCCGATAATTGTTGATTCTCTTTTATGATTATTTCCATCTATTCACCTTCTCCTCATCTCTTTTTATAGAAGGAAGGGAGAGGTGAAAAAATAAGTTCAAACAAGGTCTTAACAGGTCATCTAATTTTAGTCTTAACATGCATAATTATGTGAATGTCTACGAATAGAAAATTAAGGTGAAGTTGAGTTGGAGTTAACCCTCAAGGTGGTTAAAATTTGACTATCGATGGTTGGGTCTAACTATCAACAGTTAAGGTTGATCATCAATGATCAATATTTCAAAGTAGAATGGTCAAAATTAGTAATTTTGACTTAGGTTTGGTAGTTAAAGGTTGTCAAGTGGTTCTAAGGGGGTCCAAGGGTGGCCTAAGGGTTAGTTTGACATATAGAACCATTGTGTATAATTTAGATCTAATTATAGATACAACTTGACCATTTAAACTACTACTCTCATCCATCTACCAATTGATATTAATGGCATCATGCTTCCCTTGAACTTATTGAGCCTCTCCTTGGGGTACAAAATTTATCTCCTGATACTGACCACTTTGAAGAGAAAAATCTTCTTGTCTTATTTATGGCATAGTAATGTTTTGTGATACCAAGGCTTGATTCTAAAAATTATTGAGGTTGGAGGGTTGTCAATTTGAGTAGTGCATTAAATTATTTTGAGGTGGAATGGAAAAAAAAAATTGATGTGGAAAGTGAATTAGGATCAAGAGATGCATATGGTTTAGTTAGAACTATGGATCCTTGTGCATGGTAAGGTGGTCTATTTTCTCTAAATCCTTGATAAGGAGGCCTTTAATATCTAAAAGGCTGAGAAGAGGTTTGATTCTATTATTGATAGGGCTTATTATTATGATACTGTTATCTCTTGTGTTTTAATATTTCATTTCTAAATGATTGAAGAAAACCTTTTAGCTCACTAAGCTCATTATATTGACTAGAAAGGGATACAACTTGAGCTTGAGGAGTTGAAATAGGGGTTAATGATGGAAACTAAGGAACTTCAGGGGGTGGAATAGATTGAAACTTTGGGAATATAGGCATTGGAGGTCTTAGATCAATCTTACTAGCTTGTATCAAATTATTTTCTTCTCTTATTACAACCTCATAAGAATATAGTGAGGTATTACCACCCATGGACTATATCATCACACTAATATTAGAATTAAGGGATATTAAATAATACAAGAAGGCATATTCTAGGGATGGTCTGAATAATCTAGGTATTCTTGTCCATGTCTTTTAGAATCTGAGGTTAAAGTCAGGCATGAACTAATGAGGAACTCTCTTTATGTTAGTCAGTTTTTCAATAAAAGATAGGTGATAAAATTTATCCTCAAATTGATTGACTAAGGTTGCACCTAATTAATCCTAGATAATAATGGAATTCAAAGGAATATTTATATACCATTTTAATACTTTTCCTTTGAAGGAACCAACAAGTGATCTGATAACCACATTATCTTGAATAACATTATGAAAAGAGAAAAGGTTGGAAAAATCTTGGATGTGCTCAATAGCATTTTTTTGACCTTCTCCTAAGAAGAATGAGATGCTATTAAGGATAGACATAGGGATGTTATCAAAATGGGCTAAATTTAGTGGACTACCTCTATTGAATGGGATAAACACTTGATTCCTTATAGCCATTTGGGTAGTGGTGATTGCATTGCTTAATATAATAGGATGACCATGAGATGAATATTTATTTTAGGGATATGGTCTTATCTTGTTAAATCTTACTCTCTTATATAAAATAAAAGGTAAATCAATGAATTCAAGGGGAAAACCTTTATTATTTGACCTTGTAGTAACCTTTAGCATGAGAATGCTATCTAGAAACTTGAAGAATCTTTAACTTTTGATGATGGTGGATGTCTTCCTCTATTAAAAATACTTATTTTAAATACAAAAATTTTGCTATGTCAAGGAGAATGGGTCCCACTAGGCATGATATAACTATTTTAGACTTAGATTGCATCCTAGTTGAGAAGGGGATTGTTTAGGTCCACTATTCAAATCTATTCTAACATGGGAATGAACCTAGGCCATGGGTTACCTAATCTTGGTTCAGATCTCTAATACTTTAAATGAGGATAGCTCCTTTGATTTATCACTTATCTCATTTATACCAAAACCTACTAATTAATATGGTGAAAAGGGATAAAAAGATAATTGAAAGGGAAATCTAAGCAATGTTGTTGATGCACCTAAATTTATTGTTCATCCACTCTTACTTGAACTTCTAAGAACACTAATGAGACAAGCAAAAGATTGAATCTACAATTCTAAATGTTTCTTATGCATTAATGTTTCATGTAGAGGTCTCATCAACTGATCAAATCTTGAGGGAAGTGATAGAATAAGCTTGATATAAGGAACTAACCAATCAATGTATCCATCATTGGATTCAATTAATTGACATCGAAAAATAGGCATGACCTACATAACATGGCAAACTTCTAGTTAGGTGAGATCAAGAATTGACAAGGGATAAAGTTATACCATATATGAAAATCAACTGACATGAACTGACTATATAATAATAATGCAAACTTAACACAGTATTCTATTCATCTCAATAGGTTATAAATCTCAATCTTGGTAGAGTCTAGTCATGCCCAAGAGAGGAATCGAGAACAAGGATTAAAATCTTGTATTTATAGTAGAATGAGATGAGAGAGATGAGGATCATGTGTAGAAGGATGGATAAGGTAGCATAATAACCAATATTTCCAATCATTATGGTGTTTATTCCATTATAAAAGATAAAAATGTCTAAGACTACTTATGGAAAATAGATACAACAACTGTATCAGTCCCTTTCAATCTATTTATAGCCTACATTGATGCTCCTTATGATTAAAATGGTGAGATCAAATCATTATCAATCTTATTTTGATGTTGATTTAGTTACAAAAGCTTAATCCATCTATTTTGATCTTGATGGCATTGATTTCTCTCTACTGGCTCCTTACTAGTTTATTTTGGCATGTAAAAAGGGTCACAATCATCTTCAGGACCACTTTGTTAATAGCTTATCCACACTACTATTTTTTGAAATAAACCCTTTAAACTAACATGTCTACCTCTTGACATATTTACTCTGGTTTAACCTTGACCGTATCTAGATTTTAATTTTGATATTGGGCCTTAGTCATCTTGTTTATGCATCATTAGATCTACCTTCTCATCTGACACATGCACCATTAATTATCTTTTGTACAAATATATGCAAGCCATAGATCTTTTACCAGTTTAACATAGTTGAGACACTTGTCACCCATGCATTTTTCTTCAATATTCATTGACCTTTTAACCCATCACTCACTATTAGATCTACTTTGTATGATATATCATACACTGCTAATCTTCCTAGACCCACTAAATTGAGCTTCATCCATGCATCATTGTATCTAGATTATACTTTATGGATTATGCCACTTGTCACTTACAAGTTCAGCCTAGAAATACTTTGAAATTTTGACTTGATGCTCACCATTGATATTTGATGCATGATTAAATTCACTCTGTTATATCTTCAAGAGCCACTAACATCACATATTTCCCACTCACTATTAGATTTGATCTTAGCTTCCATGATTTGGACACTTTTCAGCTATGAATTCATCCTTGGGAACTTTAAATTCAAATTACTATTTTATGAAGCTTAAAATTGATGTCCACATGCACGCTTCACTTTGAAAGTATAAATTTAAAGGCCTATATCTCAAGATAACAAGTTCCTCAAGACATGAAATTTATAAAGGATGACCTTGGCACTATATACATTAATCTTGTGTGATCCTTTGGCCTTGAGAGGCTTCTTGAGCATACTTATAAAATGCATAAGAAAACTAGTCTATTCATTTCTCTATGATGTGTGATGATGATCTGGCTCTTTAAGGTCTCCAAATCCACACTTTAAGCCTACTTAAAGTATTTTAAAACATTGAAAATGGAAAGTGATCTTCTCTTGAAGTCCATATGTTCCTTGTGACATTAGATCACTCTTTAATCAAGATCTTGCTCATTTTCTTATTCTAGATTAGGCAAATTTTTGGTATGTAGGCCAAATTTGGCCAACAGAAGGTTCACTTGTAAATGGTTGGCTTTTGGGTGCTTAACTTATAGATGGTAAATTTATGAAGGGTTGAAATAACTCATCAATATGAACATAACTAGATAAATTTGGTGACTCCTCAATGGAAAAATAGGTGTCTTCTAAAACTAAGAGATAATTGGATTATTTATATCATCACTCCAATAATTTTAAATAGTGGAAGGGTTGCAGATCACCGGGTATAATTTATTCCATGTTATCTTGAGAAAATTTGAACATTGATGGAGGATGGACAAAATAATGTTAATGGTATGAATCCATATATTTATAAGGAGTAAATTATATGGAATATCTAAGTCAAGCATGTGGACTAAAGTTTCTTAAATGATAGGCCCCACATTCATTTTTATCATATGCCTTGATGGTGATAATGTTATGTTCTAGCGCTATTATTAGATATCTAAAATATTTTATTAATCTCAATGTACATAAGTTCAAATTTAATCCATTGTCTATAAACACCTTTTTTACTAGATGTCTAAAATATTTTATTAATCTCAATGTACATAAGTTCAAATTTAATCCATTGTCTATAAACATGAGCAAGGGAATAATAAACAAGGTAAAGGAGTAAATTTATGATTCAATTTTCATGTCATGGTTGGACACTTGAAATAGTGATACTACTGATACGTTGAGTGTTTTAGACTTGTTTTACATTAGTTACACCATCACCTACAACATTTTTATTTTTTTCAAAGAATTTTGGCTTTTCTGTTTGATTTGAAGAATTATTGTCTAGATTGAAAATCTTAATAACACCCTTGGAGATTAATTTTTATTTAATTTGAACTCCCTTTTATATGATTTTATTAAATGATTTGGGATAATGAAATTGTAATTGATGCACCAAATTTGGATTAAAATTGTTGGTAAAGATGGTAATAAGATGTTTTTTAGGAGGGGACCATGGAAAACAAATTGCTAATGACCACCATCTTTGTAATAAGGAGTAATACTTTTTTCCATTTTTTTGTTTAATATTATATAGGTCTACCATGATTAATTACCATTCAACATTGTTAAAAAATTATCACACAAATCCTTTGGATAAATCTTCAAAGTTATTAATTGATCCTTTGGGTAAGTGAAGAAACCTTTATAGGGCTTGACCCCCTATATTACATTGAAAGAGTCTTTATAAATATTCATTATTATAGGAAATGTATGAAAAATCAATATAAAACTCTTTAATATGTTCTCTAAGATCCCCATTACCTTTTTATTTATAAAACTTAAAAAGTTAAAATTGTGTAAGAAAGGGTGTCATCATGTTGTTAATATCAAATTAGTATGGACAATTTTTTCCAAATTTAAACTATTTTTGATTAGAAAATGTACCATCTTATAAATCTTTGATATTATCTTTCATAATTTGCCATCATGGATAAATTGTGATGGAAATTGATTATTTTGATTTGAAGTGGTGAATGTGTTGGATGATTGACCACTGAATTAACTTGGATGAATGTTGGAATGTGGAAGTCCATATTGATTTTATAGTGAAATGTTAGTGAATTTATTCGAGGTTGTATTTGGGATGAAAGATGAATTTGGATTTGTAATAAAAGATGAATTTAGATTTACAAAGGAGTTTATATTTGGAGGTTGGTTTGTGAAGGGTTTTTTTATTCAAGTTTGGATATGAAAATGGCTTTGATATTGAACCAAAATTTTGTTGTTGATTGATATTGGGGTTGGATGATGATATGGGGTTGAAGTTTATATCAGGTTTTGTGAATGATTTTTTATTTGTGGGAATTTTATTTTTGGATGGATTTTAAGTAAATTTCAAAAATTGATTTGAATTTATTCTTAAAACAAAATTGGGATGTTGATTTGTGATTGGTGAATTTGAATGAATCCTAAAATTTTGATTTTGATTGATTTGTGAACTTGAATATGTATTTAAGTTTAAGTTTGGAATTTGATTATTGATAAGTGGATTTGAATGAATATTAAAATTTAGGGTTATATTGATATGTGAACTTTAATATGTATTCAAGTTCAAATTTTGATATTATTTGTTGATTGGTGAATTTGAATGAGCATTCAAATTCAAATTTTAATTGAGGCATGAACGTGAATATGCATTCAAGTTTGAAATTTGATGTTTTTGGTTGATAGGTGAATTTGAATGAAGACCCAAATTTGGATTTATATTGATTTTATTGATTGGTGAGGTTGAATAAACATTTAAACTTAGATTTTGATTGGTTGGATTAATAATTTATGAGCTTGTAATGGCATTCAAACTCTGATTAGGATTCAAATTAATGATAGGTGAATTAAAATATGTATTTTAATTCATATTTTATTGAGATAATCCTATATTAACATTAATATTATTTATATTTGGATTTATGGCATAGTTGACCATGGGATTATTTGTGTTATTGGCTTGAAAATTTGTAATCTCTTGATCTAATTGATGTACATAGGCTTGACTATAAACTTCATGACTTGGTTAGGTTATGGACATTAATTTATGGTATTTTATGCCTTATTGATGTAAACATGAGCATAATTATTAGGTGGACTAATGATAACCTTGTTATTTCCGAGGGAAACTAGGGATGTAGCTTGATCTTGGATTGGGGAAGTTTTTTCATTATTAGCAATCAAATGACATAAATTTTAGACTTAAAAATCTAAAGGAAGTTTATCCCATACACTCAAATATTGGATCAAGACTCATATTTGTTTCTTAAGATATATTTAATGATTTGGGAAGGGGGTAAAATGGCTCTTGGACTATTTTATTCTTGATAGGGTCTCCTTTATTCTTCATTGTAAATGGATCTCATGAATTTCATCTTGATGCTCTTGCTTACTAAAGTGAAAGGGCCATTACCAAAATATTATTCCCTTATCATAGGGGTTTTCAATATATCCATGTGACTTGTGACACATGACATTGCTATAAAACTACATGACTTAAAGATAAAAATGATGAAAGACCAAAACTAATTGACAACAATTTTTTAAGTTTGTGACTTTAGAAATTTATTTAATTATAAATTTTGGATAGGATTTTGGTTTGAATTTATAAATCAAGTAATTTTTTTAATCAAAAGGTTTTTAACATGTGGTATTTCAAAAGGGAGCAAACATATAATTTCCTACATTAAACACACATGCAATGCACAAAAAAGGATAAAACTAGGATGAAGGACTTGAAATTTGTTTAAGCTTTCCACATTAATTATTTTCCCATTAAATAGTGTCAGCCTAATATTTTAGAACATTAACTATGGAGGAAGTGTCATTCCATGGTCCACTAGACTTGATTTCAAGGGTACATGAAAATAACTTCACGATGTTAACTGCTAACTAATGCACCAAAGTTGAACAAAAAAGTCTCACCAAGGCTTATGGTTTTTACAAGATTATCTGAGGGGATTCATATAAATAATTTTATATACGTGAGGACCAAATATTGGAATAATTTAATTTAATAGATTCACATAAATGGGTCTAGTTCAAATGTTTCCAACCTAGCCATAATAATTTAGTAGGTTATTGTAAAAAAATTTAAACTTCAAGAAAACTATTGAAACCTTAGGTATTAGAGCATGAAATACCCTCACATCATGATGTGATTAAAACACAACACCACTTAGGTATTTTAAATAGTTGAAACTCAATTTATATACCTATCCAATGTATGAGGTTTGGCCTACCATGTGGTGCTAAAGTTCATGATTGATAGAGACCCTAGAAAATTAAAATAAAGAAGTTAATGTTTGTCTTTGATTCCCAAGTATCATCCCTAATTTTATTCTAAGGAAAGAACATACACATAAACATGACTTGGGTAACATGAAAGTTGTAATTCTTTTAAATTCTTGATTATCATCACCAATGTAATGCTAAGGGAAGAATATACACAACCTTATAACACACATAAACAAAAATGTTTAAAATTAAAAGATTGATTAACACAAAAATGAAAATGTGAGATAATTTACTAGAGAAAATAAATATTTAAATGATTTTTTGAACACTAAAAAGACAAGGTTAGTCTAAAAACATAAAATAAAAACAAAATGGCATAGCAAGAAATAAAATTGGTTTTTATCTTGCTTTGCTTGTTTAAAACTTTGATTAGTAGCCTACAAAAAAAATAGTTAGAATTTTTTTTGAAAACTAAAGAAGCAAATCAACCTAAAAAATCAACCAAAAATGATTAAAAAGATGAAGAGAAATCATAAAATGTTAGTCTCTGGAATGATTTCATTATTCCAAAGTTAGAGAAAATAGTAAATTCATTGTCATGTTAGACTTACAAAAAATTTGAAAGTAGAAAAATAAAAATAGACAATTATAGAATGATTTTCTTTTTGAACAATTTTGATGTTTGCCTTGATGATTTTGCTACTACATAGACCAATTTTTTTATTTTCTTAAACAATTTCATTGATGTTTGGATTGATTTTGATGATGTTTGAAATGATTTCATTGATGTTTGATATTGTTTTTATAATGTTTGGAATAATTTCATTGTTCTATAGGGATGTATTAAACAAAAAAAGGAAACTAGAACAAAGAGAAAAATTGAAACATAAAGGGGTTAAACAAAAAATATATACACAAATTATTATAAGACTAAAAACTATAAAAATATGAGTAAGAATTGCATAGGAATGAATTCATTTTTTTATTTGATGAATTCACTATTATATAGAATAAATACATTATTTTTTAGGTTAACAAACATCAAACTCACAAATATAGAAAACTAACATGTAACAACAAATAGATAACTCTAAGATGATGGTTAAACATATGTTCACAAGAAAAGTAATAAAAAAATTGAAATAACTCCATAAATATAACTATGATGTGAAAGATGAGGGAAAGGTCCCATTGGGCATGCCAAAATGTACAAGAAAATTTTTTAGAATGAAAACTAAGCTAAGGAAACAAACACAAATGATCTTATTATAAACTCAACTCAGCCTTTGATAGAGAAACAAATGAAGAAAACATAAACAAATTAATACTTACAACCAAGAAGTATGTGTCACCTTATCCATTGTGATCAAAGAATGATTTTATCTTGATTTAAATGTATGTGGATGCTAAATTATTCTCCATAAAAAAATAATTTGGCATCATGTAGTTGTAAATGGATTGGATGTTTTATGCTTTTTATTGAAAAAGTGATATCACTTTATTAGCTTAAAGGTTGATGATTTGAGTGGATTATTACATGTCTATTTATAGGCTTGAGGGTGGTGAGATGAGTGGTTGAAATTAATCTAAATTTGTTAAATTATTTAAATAATCAATGGTTGGATTTGAGTCCTCATCCCAATGGATGATTACTAATTCCCATGTGTTGAGAATGAAGAGAGTTAGTTGGTAGTTGAGTGATTCAACATGACTAGGTCAAGATAAATGAAAATTTAAGAAATTAATCATAAGTTCATTGAAATGTTATAAGATGACTCATAAGGTGGTCAAGGAATTTGAGGAAGGTGGTTGGATGAGTCAAAATTTGGTCGAGATAAACATAGAGGATGTTTAGATAAGGTGGATAATCAGGATTTTAATTAGTTTTTTTGGAAAATAGGTGTGCATGATTTAATTTATTAATTATGAATTAATCAGTTATTCAAACTTGATAGGGAAAAAATGTTAATATGAATTTGAATTGGGGTTGCTGAAGAGTTAGCATGTTAAAGTTAATTTTGACACTAAATTGTGAAATTTAAGTGTCTACGCTACTATATGCTTATTTATTACATGATTCATATAGATACAAGATAATTGTCTTATCCTTTGGAGATAAGTGATTAAAAAATTTTCAATATCCTCACCTAAAAATTAAGGGCATATCAGTGGATTAATTCCATATAAGACATGAATCTACATACATATAGTTGATAGAATGAGTAGAATTTGATTCAATTTACATAGTTTACATAATTTAGTTATACATTTGAGACAAAATTCTATGCATTGGGCACATATTTTTGACATACATTTTTAGATTTTTGATACATATTTTTTATTTTATAAATTAGAGGTTATATTTTGATATATAACTCATCTTGAGACATATTATATGTGTACATGCACCAAATTATTGATAAGCTTTCAAATTATACATATATGTATGCATCGACCTTACCAAATTACACCATTTTATATTTTATTTGTTACAAAAGTTAGATATTTTTTGTTAGTGTGATCACTGTTATGAACCCATAATAAACTTATAAAAATTATTATATTGTATTAGGTTTAAATGGTTACACCATTTTACTTAGGTGAGATTAGCTAAATTTCTTAGATTGGCAAGATTGGTTGTACTTGAGTTATGTAACTGAGATTCTATGATATCAATGGACTTGGAACAATTCATCCTTATAAAAAATTGGGGTCATGATCACCCTCAAATTCATCTCTCCACATTTCCAAGGTTCATTTTTGAACCTCTATCCATGCTTAAAATAAGAAGCATCTCTACCATGACAAACTACGAATGGGAAATATTGTTGCATTGAGACATAGGTGTACTCCTTCCTTGATTTCTTTCTTTTTATTATTTTAAAATTATTAAATTTTAGATTATATGAACTAATTAAACCTATAACATGTTATTATTTTTATGTCATTCACTTAAAATAAATTTAAGTACGATCAAGCAAAGACAAGGTTTGTTCTACACCATGGTACACTTTCTTTCCTTTAACCTAGTAACTTATTCCTTAGCATTAATAGTTTAAGGATGGGGAGGTAATGGATATTATTATATATATATATTTATATGTTAAACTAGTCTTGTGTATTTTAAAATATATATCATAGGGATCTACCTTTAAGTTTGACCTTCCTTGTTTTTAAAAGTCTTTCACTCACCACCTCATTGGGTCTAATTACATACTTCTTAGTCCAACCCTAATGATTATAATTATATAGATCACTTGTAACCATAGAACACCTAAAATATGATATATATCTATCACTATTAGTTATTGAACATCAAAAAATTTCCTCCATCCTAGACAATTGTATTCATGGTAAGACAATAGTATCAACACTACTTCCCTTATTCCAACATAAGTGTCCTTACCCTAAAAACACTAAAATTTAAAAATAATTTAATCTATATAGTTCAACCTAATAATTTCATTAACCCTTTCATGAGGATTATTTTAAAAGAGTTATTATAAATACAAGTAAAAACCAATTCATTTGTACATCTAACAATTATCAAGAAAACACCTTAAAAATCTCAATCAATCAATTTAATAACCAAGATATTCTACTATATTCAATCCTATTTTCATATCAAACATAGGAAAAACTATACTATAATTCTAAATCACTTAAATTACAGCCCATGATCCATATTTATCAAGTTACAAGCTAGATCACTACATGCATCTTCATACAGTATATTTCACCCTTGTACACACACATTACCACACATAGGGGAGAACTATGTAAGTCTGAGGCCCTCTTTGGAGTATTGGATATGTAGGAAACACATATATACAAAGGGGTCTTTGAGGTTATCTCTATACTATGATACTACTAACCTTTTTTTGGAAGGGTAACCAAACCTAAGGTGGAGATCTAGGTTTAAGATACACAAAAAAATCAATAGCCTATATACAAGATTTATATACATCAAATAAAAGGTGAAAAAAAACCTAAAAATACCTAGATAATTTTATATTGATACAATGAACATTATGTATAGGACAAATATTTTAGGATTCAGACAATAGCATAGATGCAAGTATCCACAAGGTGATGCCAATGTCTAGACAACCAAAAATAATATTTTCATAATTTGATGACTAGTTTTTGAACATTAGATAATTTTTTTCCACACCTTTACATCTCAAATATGTATGTGCATCATTGAATAAGCTAAGTATTATTTCTTATTCATAACTGTGCAATAAAAATACTATTTGGCATTGTACTTTCTATATTTACTATTTTTATAATTTAATATTGAAATTGAATATCATAAATTTAAATATGTAATTTCCCTACTTTTAGGAATATGTTATCTCACTCTTGAATAAACTATTCCTCCTAACCCTTAATTATTTCAAAAAAGGGTTAAACAATAAACTCTTATGTGAAAAATGGTTTGATATGTGACTATATATTGATTATTTTGAATTCCTTAGGATGGGGTTACTAAAATTTTAGGTTGACCCTTTCATAACTTTAAAATTTGTAAATTAATCATTATTTGGTGAGAAGATAACAACTTTGGATTTAAACAAAAGAGTGGTTTGTTATTTTCCAATTAGGGTATTTTTTTATGAGAGGCACAAACAACTGATTTGGGTACTAGGGATTGTATGAGTGTGATCCTAAACTAGTTTGTATGAAAGATAAAGACATTCTAGAGTCATTTAGGTTACTTATAAGGATGGGTCATCATGTAGATAATGAATGAAAATGTTAAAAGGTTATATGATAATGTATAAGATAAATGTGTCAAAAGAGTGGGAAAAGTGCACTATTTTGACTTGAATGTTAATTTATTTATCTACACTACATATATTAAATACTCTAAAGAGGGAAATAAAATCCAAATAGTTATAATCAGAGTGATTGGTGTAATAATTCTCCATTGACTAAATGTATGCATCTAAAGATGGATTAAATCACTGATAATGTTTTGCTTTAAAATGGGTAAAATAGGTATTTTAACTAGATAAGGACTACTTCAAATGATTATAATAATATTTAGGAAGAATAGGGAAGAATTAATTAGTGTCAAATAGTATAAGTGTCTCAATATTGAATTTACAAGTTGTAGAATAGGTGACTTAGATGAACCTTTATATAGATCCAAAATGGGAAAGCCTCATGCTACATATCTTTAAAATATGAACTAGCATATAAGAGAGGGTTTAAATTTAAAAAATTGTAGTTACTAGGGTGGAAGACATGATCAACCCATAGGGGACAAAAGTAATTGCCATTATTGTCACCTACTACTCAATATTTTCTTCAAAGGAAATATATGAATTATGGGATTTGGAATGTTTATACATATTTCATAGAAGGTTTTGTAGTAATTTAGAACATTTTTTTAGGTGTAAAATAATAATTTATAAAGGAATAGGTTTGTAAAGGTGATTATGATATAGTGAGTTGGTGAAATAGGCCTAGTTTAAGTGATCAATTAAATTAAATTGAAATAGGTAAAAATGGAAACTATCAAGTATTCATGAACAAATTTGAGTGATTACATCCCCATCCCCCTTTTAGTCTAGAAATGAAAATAATAGAGTAAAGGAAAGATGTACTTGAGTGTGTAAAACACAATTTTCCTTTAGGAGAAGGCTGGAAATCATGTAAGGTGTTCATGAGAAATATATAAATGATGTAAAAGTATTTTATGATCATATTTGAAAATAAAAATTAAAATGCAACTTGAATTTTAAAATAAAAAAGAACACACATGTATGTATGGAACAAATATTGCTCTTATAACTTTTCTTAGAGATGATGCTTCCTTAAAGCATTCAAGAATTTGTGTTTCCTATGAATCATTTTGAGAGTTTATTTCCTTATTTGAACCAATGGAAAAAAT
Source organism: Torreya grandis (assembly GCA_037957365.1). Lineage (NCBI taxonomy): Eukaryota > Viridiplantae > Streptophyta > Pinopsida > Cupressales > Taxaceae > Torreya > Torreya grandis. The sequence continues at coordinate 1,665,450 of JARHVA010000314.1, forward strand.
TGAGGATAATCAATCCCCAAATTTAATTTAACTCTTATAGAAAATAAAACCCATTGAGGGACGTATTCTATTATTATTTGTAGCCTCAAGACATGAAATGGGTTTGAATCCATAATGGATTCTCAAGAAATAATTTTAGAGGAAAATGAACCTTTTAGTTATGGATTATTCACTTTAACTAAATCATCCACTACAAATGGATTATATATTTAATTATCACTTTTTTCCTTAGTTCATGTATACATGATCAAATGAGAATGGAGTAAACACATACTCTTACTGTGCTTAGATATAAATTACTATTTAAATCATGAAATTCATCTATATAATACCCCATAAATTTGAGAGATAATATAATGCACATGAATCAATATAATTCCTCCATTATGATATTATAAAATATGTAATTGAATGTAGATGAAAAATCATAAATTTTATTTGAAAATTATACATGAATTTGTATCATGCACCCAAAATTATATGAATTTATACTTTTTTCCTATAGTGTGATTGAATATACATGGCATATTCCCCCATATTTTTTACAAATTATTGAATTTTGAAACATTTGAAAACCTTTGAAAATGTATTATATACTTGAAACTAATTTTATCCATTGAATAAGCTTATCTTGTGTGTGAAAAACCCATTTAAATGGACACCTTTTAAGGTGAGGTACTTATGTCCTAAAAGTGACTCATATGAAAATTTAATTATATCATGTGCAGTAATATGTAGTCATTTAATAATGTAACATATGTGAAAAGTATGTCAACATAGTAATATATGTACCATTTTAAGTATACATGTAATCATATGATGGAAGGCATATAGAAATGCATAAATTAAGCTTAAAATAGTAAATTTTAAAATAATAATCATGTGCATTAGTTAGTGCATGCTATGGATAATGAAACTCATCAAAATTTAATAATTTGATCAGGCACACAAACTCAACAAGATCAATGCCATGCAATAAGGCCAAGGGCCGCATATAAGAGACATGATCACATGTTACATAAGTAAAGTTTTAACACATAAGGACAATGGCCACACAAAAAATACATGAATTAATGTTTCAAATAAGGGACAAGGGTTGTAATTGAAGGAACTGATCAAATTTCTAACATAGAAACCATGATCACAAATAAATGTTCAATAAATTTGCACACAAGGGTCAAGGTAAAAATCCAATATACAAGCAAGATCTAATATATTATCTAAAATTAGTAACATCAATGGAAAATATAACCATAAATATATTCTATACCATGTATATTTAATGTGATCATATCCTCAAAAATAACATATCTACGTACACTCTGTAAGATAGAGATGCTAGTAAGACATTTGTAAAAGTGTGTATAAATCATTAGTATATGATTAATATAATGGTAACACCTATAAATAATATAACCTTTGTATAAGATGGCCCTATTTTAGCATGGTTACTAGGTAGAAGTAAGTCCAACATCTTAGTCTATGTAAAATCTGTCTTACATAACACTCATAAATACCAATGAAATGCATGTGTGATATAAAAAAGAGTATGTTATCTACCAATCATGAGACAAGCAATATATGAAAATTATTTAAACTAGATAACATATCATGTTCATGTCCTAATTTTACAATGAAAAAAGATATGGGAAAAGATAGAACATCTCAAGACAATAATGGTAATTGGTTATGACCCATAATGGTCGATACTAGACTTGACAAAAAATTCAATTCACTTAGTTTATAGTGTGATAAAATAAGTTAAATAGAAAAATATGGAAATATAGATTACTATGTTAAACTATTTAGATCTATAAAGTGAAAAATAAGATCCAAGGGGCCCAAAAATTACTAAGAGCTAAGAGCTTAGAAGATATGATCAAATTGGTCACATATACAATAATTATAAGAATAGCACGATGAATTTTTTTGATAAACTATGTATAATAAATGATACTGCTATATGGGTGGGGGGCCTAGTTCGGTAGGTTAAGCATTTTTGTTGTGGCTCTGCTGGTCAAGTGTTCAAGTTCCCCCCCACCTCGTGGTATCAGAGGGCGTGTCACGCCAGCATCGCCGGTCACGTTAAAAATTTTACTAGGTGTACTACAGGTTACAGGGGGACCATGCTGTCCTGATTGGTTGACTTGACAGTATTGAATCATGCAGTCTAAAAAAAAATGATACTACTATATGAAAAATATCTCATCAAGGGAATTCCTTTGTGTGCATCTCATATCATCTGGTGTATACTACTAATCTTTAACATAATTAAAACCATACATGTAATCATTATCTCAATAGATAACTAATTTATTAGTTTTTTACTAAAATTGTAATATTCCACTCTAATAATATTTGGCATCTATATATGAAAAACCAATTGTACCATATGTTTGATTTATCATCTTAAAATTTGGTTGCTTTTGAGTATGTTCATCATTGTGACAATATTGCATCTCATTTTGAATTAGAGAAGAATTAGGTATCACTACTTGATTTCTAGGAATGGAAATAATTTATCCTTTATATCCTTTACTTGATGTTTTAATGATGGTGTTAGACTTATATTTTTCCACTCTGCATGAATTAGATGTAATATTTTAATTTTTGGAAACCACTTGTATACCATTAGTCTCATTAGGAACATATTATTGTTAAACTTCCATCATGAGAAACCTTTTCAAAAAGGTAATTTATTTATTATCTTGAGTTTATTTTTTTTAAATTCTCTATTTTTGAATGATATTTGATTAATTTCTCCTTTTAAATTTATTAAATTTGATGATATAACTATTCATTTTGTAATTTTTGTTTTTATAATATTTCTTAATTTGATTGTGCTATTTTTCTACTTGTACATGTTCCTTAGGGGATGTACTCATGGTGTGATTATGTTTCTTTATTGATGTATCTATTTTAGGATCTCCAATGTTAATGATACTATATATTTTCTTCTTCAAAACCCAAAAAATGTGTATATGATTCCCATGGATTCTATGATATGAAAAGTAGTATTTTTATCTCGTTAGATGATGCATAGGAGGTAATGTGATCAAATTATTTGAAAACATTTCCTTTAAAATATCACTTGAATTATTATTAGCCTTTTTTATACTTTTTGAATCAATAATTATACCATTATGTTGCTTGTAAGGGAAAAATTAGCTAGATGGGTATGGATATATATCATTAACACTAGCATGCTCTAGATTCTGTGTGTATGTGATCTTATGTTCTAGTGATGTGATCATTGAAATCAAATATTGATTTTGATTTTTAAACTCTTTCATGAACTTTATTATGATCACTATTTGATCTTAAATGTATTTAAAATTTTAAGCCATAGGTAATTATTATTGAATATGCATACAAACAACATCAAGAAGATATGTGGGAGGTGGATGGGGTTGAGTAAGGACATGTTGGTTTCCTCTATAATATGATGACCTACCTCTTCGAGTGTTAACAATATGGACCACATAATATATTGAATAATGGGAGTGTGATGATAATTCTTACAACTTTGAGGTCTAGGAAGAAGAACAAGGAAAGGAATCATACATGCCCTTTGTTTCCTAGTAGTATCCAATAAAATTTGTGATTGAATGTTGCAACACTAAGAATCTATTAATACTCAAGTTTGTAGAGTAGGCATTATAACATATTGAATATATGATTTCTCTTATTCCCATGTCATACTTGAATTTAATTTTTTAGCATTAATAGTAATTATATATTAACATGTGATTTGGTTCATTTTTGAAAAAGTTGAAGCAAAAAAAAAATCATCCAATATAACCATTATATTATGTGCACAATAAATAACTGACCATTACAAGAGATAAATTAAGTAATTTTTAAATCTGAGAGAGATTTTTTATTAAAATTAGTAAATAGATGAAACCCAAAAGTTAATTTAAAAATATGTAAACCCTTTTTTACCTAGGTTATATTATATAAAAAAATAGATTTTAAATTATTTAAAATCCATACAAGATTTTCATGAAAAAGGGTTATTATCCACTCAATATAACTATAAAAAACCCCTCAAAGATTTTGAAAAATAGGGTCATTACAGATTAGATATTAACTAAACGAGTGAGAGGATAAGTCACAAGCTTATGAAAAGAAGCACTAATATTAAAATGAGGGTGAAACCCTAGGGATAAAAAATAAATTAAAATAAAATAAAATATCTATTTTTCATAGAGGGAAAGGGGAAATCACAGATTATATATGGAACCCTAATAATTTTTTTTGACATCTTAGAGAGAAGGGTGGAACCCTAAGGGAGGCCTAGGGTTTTGAAATATTCAAAAAAATATGTAGGTTCACCAATATGTTCTATTATAATTTTAAATTAATATATTCATTAACCTTAATTAAGATAAATTGATTTGAAATTTTAAAAAAAAATTATAAAACAAATTGTGACAATGACAATTAAATAAAAATATCAAAATAAACAAAACAAAATTGAATTAAAGAAGACTAGAATTATTAAAAAAAAAAAAAAATACTTAGTTTTTTACCATCCATGATCCAACTATATGAAATTGACTAAACCCTAGAATTGATCATTAAAGACTAGCTTTTTAAGTGCAACATAAACTAGAAGTATAAGTGTTGAAGGTTAAGAATGTCCAAAATAGGATGGGATTGACTGATAATTTTATCTTCTACTAGTTGATTATATTATCTATTTAAAAATATGTAAATCAAGGCATAATCATATCTGGTTACTTAAAACACATATGTGTGTGGAAATTTTACCTTCAGATATATGCAAAAGACCTATAAATATTTTATTCAAATTTTAATCCCTCATAAGGATTTCAATAACTAAAACCTTGAAAATAAAAATTTGGGAGTTTAATAACCTAAGCCAACCCCAATCACCCCTATGATGACTTATCACTACCTACATTTCCAATACTAATAAGAGTAAATTCAAGCCCTAATTTTATCCCACTTATAATGCTTTGTGAAATTGTGATCTTTTGACTATATGAATGTATTTAGAGATGGATTGGATACTTTAAAATTATTTTATTTATCTTAGATAAAACATGTTATTTACTTGGCTAAGGAATACTTCAAATTATTATAATTAGATTTGTGAAGAATAGGGAACTTTTGCTCCATTTTAAAAAGTATAAGTGTGCCTTAATATTTAATTTAAAAGTGGTATAATATGTGACTTATATGTGCCTTTATATAAATAAAAAGGGCAAAAACTCTCACTTCCTATCCTAAAAATATGAACAACCTATAAGGGAAGGCCTAAATTTTAAAAGTGATCATTACTAGGGTGAGAGATAAGATTGACCCATATGGGACAAAACTAACTACCACTATTGTCCCCTATTAGTTGATCTTAATTTTAAGTAAATTGTGTGAATTTCTGGATCTAGGATGCCTGTACTAATTCAAGGAGGGGTTTTTCATAATTTAGAACATTTATGTAGGCATAAAATATAAATTTATAAAGTAATAGGTTTGTATATGTTATTAGGATATAGTGATTTGGACAAATAATATTAAGTACTCAAGTCAATTAAAGTGAGTAAGGGTGAAAAATAACATTATCAAGTATTAATGACCATAATTTAGTGATTACAAGTAGATTTGTGTTATATTGGGTCCCCTTATAGACTAGAGGGTTTGAAACCCAAAGTGGTGAATTATATTCACCATTCCTCCTCATAATAATAAGATGCTTATGATGGTTATGTGCTATAGTGGGTCCCATTACCTCATGATTTTTACCATCAATACATGGTGAAAATTGTGATTTTTTTTAATAATTACTCATAAAGGCCATTTAGGTAAATGATTAAAAATATATGAGTAAAAATCCCCAAAAAATAATATTTAACATTAAAATATATTTTTAGGGATGAAAAATAATATTTATATAATTTCCATAGATATTAAAAAATAAATTAATCTATTTAATATTTTCTAAATATTAATATGTTTTTAGTTTCCAATTTTATCATAAATTCTAGTCACCAAAAAGTGTAACCCATTAATATGTTTTTAATTTATAAATAGGGAAATAATAATTGCAAAACCATTTGTTCTAATAATAGTATCCAAGTATTCCATTCTTCCTTTTAAAGTGACACATGTGCCAAGCTAGTCCATCACAAATAATTCCATTATTATATGTGAATTGAAGTTTCCAATTTGGTATAAATTAAGCAAATGATAAATGAGGGTGATGGATAAACTAAAATCCATTCTTGATGCCTTATGGTTCCAAATATAGTGAGCCATGCATAAAATATAAGCAATGTTATTTTTGATGGCATGTCATGCAATGGGTTTTTTCATGTAAATTTGGTTCTCATAACTCTCAAATCACCACCTAATAAATTTCAAACACTTCACATAATAATTTCATAGAATGATCATTTAACAAATGATAGGGCATTAACATGTAAAATACCATACCGATTTATAGTCCCATATATAAACTGTAAGTATCCATTAATGCACACAATATTAAATAGGGATAAATATCTCTACCAAACTATATTGAGCCACATATAAAAAAAATTAATGTCATTATGGATGGCAGGCCATGTGATGATTTATTTTTTACAAATCTTGCTCACACAACTTTTGAATCAACATTAAATAAACTACACATCTTCACATAATACTCATATATACTGAGCATCCAACCAATGATAAAAAAAAAAAAAAAATTACATTTACATTCAAAATTTAAGGGAAACTTATCAGTCATACATTCCCATTAATGGACATGAGTTTGGAATAAAGAGCATGATCTTCGTAAAAAAGTGTTGACTTCATCCTTGTTTTCCTATAATCAAATATATTATTTTGGATAATTTTTAAACTATTTAAAAATTCCAATAAGGGATTAAAATTATTATTTTTACTGGATAATTTGAAACTAATTACAAAAACCATTATGAAGAACAAGCTAAAACTATGGCACATGGGAGACTTAATTAAATGTAGTATAACATAGGTCTAAATATTTATCAATACCACAAATATTTAATAACAATACAAATAAATGATTATGTAAATAATAATAATTAAATATATGGAAAAAAGGATTAAACAAACACACCTAAGCACTATATCTAAATTAAAGAACTAAAAACAACATTTTTGAAGTGGCTAGACTACAACCCTAAAATTTGAGGTTGTTCAAGTAAGAGGTCAAAAATGGATGAGAAATAATTGTTTTTATTACATAATCAATATGTGACTAATTTTATGCAATTATTATGTCCTATTTCGCTTATTATATGCTCTATTTTTTATGGATCCTGTAAATTCCTGTGTTACTTCACATACATATGTTGATTTAGATTCTAGCTTCTCTTTTTTGATTTGATGGGCACATTTTTTTATATTTATTTCTCCTTTGATTTTAATATAATCCTAAATAATTTTTTATAAAAGAGTGTGAAATTAAATTTGTCTAAGAAAATTCTTGAGTATTTGTAGCTACATATCTCATATGGTTAAAATTAGGGTTTTTTTGTAATTTTAGTGTTTGTGAGTGAAACCTTACCAAATGAGAGAAATGAATTCACCTTCTCTACATAGATAATCAAGTGAAACTATATGCTTTGACATAAAAATAACTTGGTACAAGACATGATGGCACAAGTACTATATTGATGTTGATGTAATGTAGGCTCAATGTACAACCTCAAACAAATGTGTATAACTCTTGAGGCTTGATGATTATACTTGAGAGACTTGGTTTTTAAGATATCTAGATGACAGTCAAAGGTTATTTGAAACTTAATAACTAAATATATATTTATCCATAAGGATCCTTAAGAAAATTCAAATATATGCTAACCATAGAGAATATTAGTAAGTGTTATTCAATGTAATGAAAATTAATTCATGAAAATAGGGATGCATAAAAGGAAAAGGGTCAGAATTGATGGTCAATCAATTTTGATCTTAAGAGCATAAATTATCAAATTAGAGATAAAAATGAACATAGGATACATAAAATTTGTACCATATTATTGAAAACTAGAATATTAGGTGTTTATGTGGAAATATAACCCAATGAGTGTCTAATATGGCATGAAGGTATCTAAACAAATATAAATATATAAAAATTGACTAGGTATGATAAAGATTAACAAATATGCAATGAAAAATTATCTTCCACTAAAATTGGGTTACTACATAATGCCTCACGTGTGTACGTGTGTGTGTGTGTGTGTGTGTGTGTGTGTGTGTGTGTGTGTGTGTGTGTGTGTGTGTGTGTGTGTGTGTGTGTGTGTGTGTGTGTGTGTGTGTGTGTGTGTGTGTGTGTGTGTGTGTGTGTGTGTGTGTGTGTGTGTGTGTGTGTGTGTGTGTATTGATATGACAAATTAAAAAAAATAAAATTAAGCATGTACAAGGGATGAATGTATGAACAATCTGTATGTTTAGGATTAGATTCACTCATGTCCTTATGAATCTAGTAGATCTCATGTACTTTCAAACAAATATGAATACATGTAAGGATTCAATGTCCTGATAAATATGTGTGAATATAATAGAATAAAATATATATAAAAAATGAGAATAATAACAAATACACATGGTGGTATGCAATCCATGTTTTCACTCATAGGAAAATCCTTGGTACTAGAAAATAAAAAATAAAAAGTACAAACTACAAAGTTTTAAAAAGGAACTTTGAAACTTTAAGTATTTTAGAAAGATTAATGAAAACTTAAGTCTAATTCTTGAGTATGGAAGTAAACATTTGACTTTTTTGGTTTCTCTTGGTAATATATTTTAATCAATTATCATTAGAAAAATATGGATGTATAAATATTTGGATATTTTTCCTCTTTTGAGGTGAGGGGTTGGTACATGTTCACATAATCATTCATATCAAAAGAAAGATTCATGAACATCACATGTTATCAAAGAAATATAACCAAAGTATTTATAATCTTTAAAAATAATTCTATAAATAAATTTATCTAGTTATAGAAACTTATGATCGTGTAAATATCAATATGAAGGTACAACCTAATGTGAGGATGAGATAGATAGGAGAAATAAATATTATTTAATGTATCTATTTTACTTATTTTTAGATTGATGTGATCTAAATATATAAAATAAGGTTAATGAATATTATGCAAAATATTTTAATAATACCCTAATATGAATTGAGAAATGGAAAGATAAATATATATTTTTTATTGGTAATTGAGGTTTTGGGGGTCTATCTCCGTTCCACTAAGATAAAAAAATGGACCATTACTATCAAAAAAATCTATAATAAGGTAATTAGAAATGACCACGTCTAATTAGTATAAAACAATAAACTAGGGGACATACCATAGGACAACACCAAATGTTCTCAATATTTAGACTAAAAACACCAAAACAAAGACATTTGAAAGTGAAAAAAATAATAATGAAGATCATGGGACCACTACTTGGCTACTTTGTTTTATCATCCAAATAAACTTCCACATCCTCATACAAGACAATGAAATCCATTTTTTTAATGAAAGTATAAATTTTCACATTCACTACCACCTCAAAATAAAAAATAGCTTGGATGCAACCTCTATCACTCATAGTATCATCACAAAACAAATTATACCCTAAGAATCACCACTATTCTCAACATGGCCACTACCTAGATCCATGCTTATAATATCATAACCTCCCATGCATTCCACATTTCCATTTCTACATCAAATTTTTACTCCAACCCTACTTAACTCAACTTCCCTATATACCACCAACACTTTAGTATTATGCATCCTTATTTTACTTGAAACTATAATCATCCTACATCCATTTCATTTCTTTTCCTCTTGGTAGCTATCATCTACATGAAAATATGGCCATGACCCATCTTGGTTTTACCCCTCAGATACATGAAAAAACCACTAATTCTCATAGCAAACATAACCTCCATCATCCTTCCTTAAAAAAAAATCAAATAAGAGAAGAGGCACATTGTTAGGCCTTCCTATATTTATTTTCCATGTTTAGAAGAGCTAGTATCTCCCATGTATAAAGAACCTAATAGAAAAGTTATTCTACCATCAATTCTTACTAGGATGCTTTCCATGTCCACTATATTTACTAATAAGCATGCATCAAGGACCCTAGTGAATGAGGGAAATGGATATTTTAGATAATATATATTAAAGGGAGGGAAAACTTTCCCCAAATGTATGCCCTTATCATGAAGGAAACTCTGAACTCATTCTATGTAGTCTACCATAGCTATGTATTGCTCCTCTAAATCTCTAAAGACCTAAAGAGGAGCCAATCCTCTTTGTTCAGACATTAAAAACAATAATAAATGGGGAAAATACATGCCATCATATACCAAATCCCACATTAAACATAGTTGGTAGTATATATGAACATGTTTTTCAACCACAATGTGATTAAATTCATTCTCCTTTTACACCCTCAATAAATTATTGGTGAAAATCAAGGATATCTTTGTGTTGAATCTGCTACTGATGTAGGAGAGAGTGAAGATAGTTCCCATGACCTCCTTGATTTCCTTTATAATTTTCCAATTATGATCCAAAAATATCTTTTTCATCCTCCATTCTGAGATTATACCACAAAAATTAATTTCATGTTTATCTACCCAAAATAACATTTGTGACTCCACCAACACAAGTTTGACCTCCATATCCATCTTGTACTAATGTAAAAAATCCTAAAGAAAAAAAAGAAAATAAAGCTTGATATCAATGAAAAAAATCCCATGTTTCATCATAGTGCCAACCATGATAGTATTATCAACACATAAAATGTGAAATCATTCCCTTTTCTGTGAGTAAATAGGAAGATAAATATATAATCATTCAAAATTTAAAAAATGTATTTATTTAAACACAAACAAGATTTGAAAACATGAATTTACCAAGGGACTATATATGTGTAGTGAATTGGTATATTCAACATGAAACATGGATGAATTAAGAGAGAGGATCCATATGGCCAAGGAGACCATGTGTCAAACAAAATGACCTTCTATCCTACTTAGCCTAAGCCAAGATTCAAATTAATTGTCAATAACTAGATAGATAGTTTGATAAATTCCATGGTTTGAAAGATAATTCACCACTTTTTTATTTAATGAAACTATTTCCTTGCTTCCTACACTGACAAGGAATTGATACCATTCCACACTCACCCCAGTATATTCTCAATGTTCCACAACTTCATTTTTTAATTGAAAAGAGGCCAAATCATACAGACTGATCATGTGCCATAATAATCTAAAAATTTTATACAAAAATAATATATATGTAATTATACATGATTACTATCTAAACTAAACATGTATGTACATTATGTAAAGATAAAAAATATAAGGGTCAAATACTAACCTAGTTATTATGGAGAAAAAGATGGGACTTGTAGTGTATATTCACTTCTTGGCCAGGGAAATAAATAAGATTTCAAGTGGTAAATGTAATGAGTATATCCATTGAGGGATGCATAAACATCAATATTTATAACTAAAATAACCATATTATTGGATAATTTTTTTATTTTTTAAAAAAATTAATGAATTGAGGGTGATTAAGTCCCAATTTTAAATGAACCTATAAAGAAAATACAACCCATTGAGGGATGTATAAACCTCAATTTTAATTGTTGGTATTTGTAAACCAAAGATGTAAATGGGTTAGAATACATAATAGATTCAATTTCTATAATATTTTAGGTAATTTAATTTCAAACTTATGCACTATGTGCTTTAAATAAATCAACCACTACATATGGATATATATATTTAATTGTCACTTTTTTCCTTAATTCCTATATGCACGATCAAGAAAATGGATAACATATATGTCCATACCATGACTGAAAATAAAAGATAGTATATAAAAATATCACATGAATATATATCATACCCATTTAATTTTAAAGATATAATTATGTGCTTAAATTTTTATCATGCCCCTATTGTGATAAATGTAAAATTTGTAGCTATATGTAAATGAAAATTTTGTGTTTTCTATTAGACACTTGTATATGAAATAGGTTCACGCACCAAAAATTTAGGAATATTTTATTATTTTTGTAAATGTCAGTACATATGCATGGCACATGACTCAATTGAGTGTATTAATAACTAAAATTTGAACCATTCTAAATTTGAGAAACTATGATATGTAAAATTTGAAATCTATAATTTTTTAAGGTTCATATTTATGTATATCATATAACCCTATAATATGTTCCCATTATTCATTTATTTTTTTCATTTATGATATCTGAAAACATTTGAGGTTGAACTAGTCATAAATAAATAAATATATAAATAAATGTCAATGTCATAGAATTTTATAATTTTCCCTCTAAATGGCCCCTTTTCAAGGTGAGGGATAAGATTAGTTAATCGATTGGATAAAAATTTATAAAGAGTTAGATAAGTTAAGATATCACATATGATATTTAAATTTTATTATTACCTAAATAATATTATTTTTAGTATAGTATAAATGATAGAATGATAAGTAGTTACATGCAACTAATAATATGATTGTCAAAGCCAATAGCATTTATAACATGATTTGTAATATTTAACACTATTATAATTTAGTGTTGATGTTAAATTAATGTAATTGTGTAGGATAATGTGTCACATGTGTCCTAGTGCAATTTACATGAGGCATTTTCAATAAATGGTGCTTGAGATATTACTTATAGAAGTCTTTGATCAACACTTGAATTAACTTCACAATGAACATTGTAAAAAGTAAACTCATATAAAAATTAGGATGAAAAAGATTTTTTGTAATTTTTTTCCGTATTACATTGTAAAAATAGAGGTCAGGGCTATCAACATTCCTAGATGATGAGTTTTATTATTTTTATAATTTGAGTGCTTACAAACTACTTTGCAGACATAGATGACAAATGATATGGTACATTTAAAAAATTAATGGTTTTTTCCAGTAAATAGTATGATTTTTAGTCATTTTTAATTAATTTATTTTTTTAGATTTTTATTATTTTAGATTTTTTAGAAGGTCCAAGTGAAAAATTGATGATTTTAATTACTTGGGTTAGCTGATCCCATTTTTGACATTATTATCCTATGTGGGACATTTTTTAATTTGAAATTAGATTAATACTAAAATTAATCCTAAATTATATAAATTGAATATAATAATACAATGTGTTGTACATACAATTTTAAATATCAAATCTAAAATAAATGACTAAAATAGACAAAGTGAGATAGAAACAAACAAGCCTAAACTTTGCAAGATAAGAACATATATTTTTTAACTACTAGGTAACTATAATATAAAATATAATACAAAACAAACATAATGTATAATAGTCATAGAAGTTGTGTCTGAGTGCATTGGCAAACATGAATGCCCAGTAAAGGATATAAGAAACTACTACTATTGTCCCTATTAGTCAATTTTGTATATCCTTGGAAAAATGGAAATTATATAACATTGGGTGCCATAATGATAGTTAGGTATTTTTTGTTTAATTAATCTTATAAAATTGTGAAGAGTGTTGTATACGCCTTCTTGAAGTTTTAAACCCTAAATTTGTGATACAAGGAGATAAATGAATGTAAGGGAGTAAAAAGGGGTTAGTGATTGAATTTGTGCTAAACCTCAACACTCCAATGTATTGAACACTGCATAAATACCAATACTCTATAGAGGAATCAAGCCTCCATCCAGTTCTCCCACATAAGTGTTTTGTGAATTTATTCTCTTTTGACTACATTAATGCATCTAGATTTAGCTTTAATACTTGATCATGTTTGGCTAAGGTTTAATATAAATAAATTTAGACTTGGTTCATGACTATTTCAAGTTCTTAGAAACTAATTTGGGAATAATAGGTAACTTTTGTTCAATGTGTAATTATGTAAATAAACTCTTGTAATAAGATTAATAAGCTTACCAAGATTGATTAAATGAATGAATTGATTATGATTTTATAGTGGTTTAATAGAGAAATATACCCATTGGAGAGTTTAGGAATATAAAGTTAAACCTTAAGGATACTTTCCTTTTTGAAATTTTGACTATTATGAGGGAAGGATAGGATTAAGAAATAGGGATAAAAATGCTAGGCATTCATGTCCCTTTAGGAAAGGTACTAGGGTTGGGGTCTAAACCAAAGCATACAAATGCATAAATATATTATTAGTAGTAATGTATTTTTTTAGATGATAATTGAAGTCCTTGTAATGAAATCAGGCCTCATATTATGCCTAAGATAATGTTTAACCCAAAATTGAGATGGATCAATATAGTATAGGGTTAAAAATATATAAATTAATATGCACAAGAGCGATAAACATATTTATATTAGGACAACTAATTACAAATTTAGATAAACAATATTCTAAATTTTAATACTAAGATATGTTAAAGATAGTAAGTACACCTAGTGATTGATATTGTGATAAATAGAAAACATGAGTACTTAAATGGTCAAATATGCACATTCAAATATAATATGGAATAGGATTTAAATGAAATAGATTAGTTCCATAGATCAATCACCAAATTTTATATATTTTCACATTATGGCCTTAGACACTTGCATCGAACTTGGATGGTTGTATCAACACTCTTGTATAAATTAAATGTAGGTGTCTAGTATGGAATACCTACTAGATCTTGATGAAATCATTTGAGATATTCTAGATCCTATGTCACCTTTTCTCTAATGTTATATAATATAAATCATGAACTATCTCTCCTTGTCAAATATAAAAACCCTAATTCTTTATCTTCATAGTGACTATGGGAAAAATGGATTAGTGAGCTCACAATATCGAGCTAATCCGAAAGACCCTTTTATCAATGGGTGTTGTATTTATAGATACTACTTTGAATAGGGCCTTAGAAATATTTAATTATCCCTTAATGTGTTAGGTTGTGTGTGAATAAGGGTGCAATATGTGGAAAAGAAGTATAATAGTGACCTATCTTGTACCTTGGAAAATATGACTCTTGGGTTGCTCTTTTGATACTTCAAACATGTAAATGTGTTTTCCCTATGAATAATATGTAAATAAGCTAAAATAGGGAATATTTACTCACTTAAATGATTGATTGAATGTTTTTGATAAGTTTCCTTATGATTCACTAGGTTTATTCTAGGTGAGGAATGAATGAGGATTGATTATGCATATATACCAATACTTTTGGGAAATATATCACATCAAAACACTTAGTCTGACTATAAAGAAACATTACAATTTGAAAATTTGATTAATTTAAGGCATTGGAAACTTACATTATCACATGACACTTGCATCAATGTAGGCATCTGACTAAGATGCAAGTGTCTAAGAAGTTGTAAAATAGATACATGTCCAAAACTTGTAGAGGATGATAATAAGAAGGTTTTTGAAATTTTGAGTAGTACAAAAGGCCTGGGTCACTAGAATACCACTAGTCAAACATAGATATAATCAATTTATCATAAAGAGATAGTTTATGTGATCCTTTTGATAGCAAGAAGGTCTAAAAACTAAAGTTACATCTATGATATGTATTTACTAAGTGTACAAGACTTATGTGCTATATGATTCAGATTTAGAGTCTAGATTCCCCCTTTTAATATAGTAATTAAATCACTAGTTTAAGGGAAAAAAGATGTGTACTTGGTGTGTATAACACACCTTGCCTTTATGTGAGCCTAAATGGAGTGATTTGATAGTGACTAAAATAAACCTAAGAGCATGTTATAATATATATTTAGTACATATAATATAAAATTGAAAGCATTGTAATGATTAAAATAGAAATAACAAGGTCTATTATTACACCTATGTATCAATGCAATTGTCTTGTATTTTCACAACTCGATTTGAAAATATTATCACTATGAAACATTTAAAATAAGAATATGATAAATTTAAGTCTATAAGTGCACATATATATATAGATTTTAAAGGACAAAATTTCCCCAAACCTTGGAAAAAAAGGTAGTTGCCACCCAATAGTTGAGATTGGCTCAATCATGTAACCCAATCATACTTATAACCTAGTAAGAGTTAGTTGATCCAAGTTAAATTGGTAATAAATAGTTATTTAATCACCTTAACCATACCAAAGTGAACCAACTACTAAAATAGATTGGCTCAATAACAATTTATAATAGTTCAACCTAGTGAGCTAAAGTCTATAGAAGTATTTTGAAATATGAAGTTTATTTTGTTTTTTTAGTTTAGGTGTTCTTTACATAGCATATATAATGTATACTTGTCCCATATTAAAACATAGTTATAAAAATGGTATTAATGTAATAATTCTACCAAAAATGTGTATCTAAATCATATAACCATGCAATTTGGATAATTTACAACTATGTAGGCATCAAGAACATGCTTTCAAAACATTCCCCACTAAAATATAAAACTGAGAGCTATTATAAGTGTGGAGAACATGTTTCCATAACATTTCCCCATTATATATATATGAATATATTAATTGTTACAAATGTGGAAAGCATGTTTCCATAATATGCCCCCAATATGTGTGTGTGTGTGTGTGTGTGTGTGTGTGTAAATATGTAGACTGCATAAATTTGTGGAACCCATGTCTTTATGGCATACCCCCACTAATATGTCCCCTTTTGAGGTGAGGGAAAGTATAAAATTATAGTTACCTTACCTTAAAATAATAAGATAACTGTATAATCTATGAATGAATCATGTAACATATAGGAGTAACATGTCTAGGTAGATATATCATTGAAGCACACAAAATATGATCACATGAATCTCTAATATGCATGATATATATCATGGAAAAATATAGATACTAACAATACAAGTTCAATAATAAAATTATCAAATACATAAGATCACTCAAAATAAAATCAAAATACAATGGTCCAAAGATATCTCAAACAAGGAGCATGTTCAAATACCACACAATCGAATGGACATGACTTAGTCAAATGTCCACAAAGTAAGGAATGACATATTTAAATTTACATAAAATAATAAATAACATATGAAAATGTCAAATTAAGTGAATAAA